>CM046382.1:21235638-21253794 GCA_025413485.1 Ficus microcarpa
GCATGCAAAAACATTAAAAGATATTTTAGCCTTCATAATGCTAATGGTACAAGAAAACGAAACAGCAGTACGCTTGTCGAAAAACACTTGCCGACAGCCGACCGCGAGTTAGGGGAAGATTTGCAAAGAATGATGACTTTGGAGAGAGCCCAAGACTTGCCTCTAGCAACCATGAAGAGGATGATGAAGAAGTGGTAAGTTTTGTTGCCCATCTTCCTAATAGGACAATTATTTGGTAGAGTACTAAAAAATATAAACATGCTTCCAAACCATTGGGTTCATATTAAATTAACAAAATATGAGACAGTTACGAAAATATGATGGTTCAGAACTGTACCTACTAATAAGGTGTTTTCTCTACTACTATTCTCCATAGCGGGACAAGTTTTCATATGCTTTGAGGTCTAGAAAATTTTGCTCATTTCGAGTTTGATTGTTTTACAGGTGGTAGTGAAAGAAGAGGATGAAATGGTTTATTCCTCGGATCTTTTTGCTCATACAAGTGGAGTGAACTCCTTCAAGTGTAACTACCCATCCAATCTTGGATTTGATTTTTAGATTTTCTAGGATTACACAAATATCTACCAATGGACCCTGTTTCAATCAGGACTGACTATGTTTGTGTCTCCTGGTTTAGTTAATTAAAGAGAGAAAGAGAGAGAGAGAGAGAGAGAGAGAATAACTGGGTCATTGTATACATAAATAAAAATATTTATACGTAAGAAAAAATTGAGTCACGGTGATGTATAAAGTGAATAACAATGTAATTTTTCTAGATATTGCCATTATGCAGTATCCATTTTAGAAAAATCTTGTGTTGTTCAGTCCTTCTAGTGTATCATAACCATTACGAAATTTATCTATATTTACTTTAATTGAATCTTAAAGTACTTGGCATCTTTTTCATGATAAAGTATTTTGGCATATTAATGTAACATGTAAAAGTAGTAGCGGGTAACCACCGTAGCGCACTGTTTTTTGGGGTCTGTGGTTTGAGTTCCCGACTACCGGAGTTTTCTTTTTAAGTGAAAGTTTGTGTTCTGTCAGTCCAGTACTCCTTGCAATAAGGGTAGGATCCGTTAATAGGATATTCGGCAAACATTTCTATTATTTTTGGAATGACCCATTTGATAATGTCAAAAAGAGATATGTTAACATCGTCCACCAATAATTATGTCCTTTATTTACTTAACAATTATCATTTACTGTTCTACAAAATAAAAAGACGGGTGGATAAAAAAAAAAAGACTGGAATTGTTTAGTAAAAATGTCTAAGAACTAATTACTCAAATTTTATCATGTGCTAATTAAAAATTGAAATTTTAAGTACTTTGGATTTATATAGTTCTCATGACTAGTTTAACATTGATAATTGTGTTTGGAATGAAAAAATATGTTAGAGACAACAATTATTAATTGAAGAATAGTTGGTGATTAACAAAGTTTGTTAAGACAATAATTGTCTGGTTGTGACCGTTGTAATTAGCTAGTAGTTCGTTTGTTATAATCAATAATCAATAATCAATTGAAGTACAGTTAGTGATTAACAAAGTTTGTTGGGAAATTTGTCTAGTAGTGGCCATTGTAATTAATTAGCTTACTATAGTCGTTAGAGTTTGTTAAGTACTCAATTAAAACTCTATAGCATTGAAAACTATGAGTGAAAGAATTTGATGTGTTTTCTATCAAAAGTTGTTCTTTAGTTTCTTTCTATTTTCTCTCTTACCCAATAAATCATTTCTTAAATGATTCTGTAGTAAAAAAGAACAATGTCTCAATACATGCTTTTTTCAATAGAATATTTAAAAAATAAAAATAAAAAAATTTATTTGGTACAAAGTTAGAGATTAAAAATTTAACTTACTTTACAAGTAAGTAAATGCAAATATATGAAAACAAAAACTATAATGTATACCATAAATTATAAGTGGTTTTAATGGGAAGTACTAGAAGTAGTAGTTCATTAGGGATTAAGTTTTTGTACTTGGATATCTTATTGGTGTAATAAATGAGTTGTAGGCAATTATGAATTTTTACGAGCACAAAATTGCGTTAAAAGTATTACAATGAGTTTACCCTATTTCTTTTCTACTTGATGTGACACTCTCGTAATATTAATAATTGTCGTATATTGTTCTCATCATCTTTACTTTAATACTTAATATTTGAATCTTGTATGGTCTTTGAAGAAATATATTGGGTACATGTATGGAAAGTATCTTTTATTGATTTTAAATCTGATCCGTGATCTACATTGCTTTAGAATTCATCGAGAATAGTTTGACAATACTCCATGAATGTAAACTTGATCTTTATACTCCAAGGCACAATCCTCTTTAAACACGACTATGATTACGTCTCTGATTGCTCACAATACGTATTACAAAAATAACATCTCTAACAACCATGAAAATCAACAACTCAATAATTTAGAGAGAGAACCTTTCCGTGATTTTCACATAACCTTTTATGTGCTTGACTATGTTCTGATTTATGGCCTCTTATCTTGCAAAAGTTTTGGAGAAACGTATGTGGCCCGCCTTTTCCCTTCATAAATGAGGAAAGAATGTCGCACATTAGTCGGAGTAGTGCAAATTTCCCGATTTACTCCACATTTTAAGATAAAGACATATATTATATATACATAACATCCATCATGATACTTTTTCTTTTTAGATTTTGTAGTCTCATTTAGATTAGATCACGCACGACTATGAACAATCCAATTGAACAAAATAAGGAGAAAGTGCGAAATTTATCTATTATAAACTTATGTTAATAGACGTAAAACTGATAAATATAATTAACAATTTAAATGATTTTCTTGAGATTCATGCATGGTTGCAAGGGTGAGAAGGTGCAAGGGTGAGAAGGCGTGCTCCTATATTATTGAGTTTGAAGGTTAAGATGCAACGCTGCGTTTTGGCTATAAAGCTCTTCGCTCTCGCACAAAGCCAGTTAAGTAGTTCTTCCACTTTCGGTTTGTTCTTTTATGTGTTTTTTGCTTGAGTTGTTTTCTAATGACATATATCTCTTTGTTTCGTTAGTATTATGGTTAGACGGTTTTTGTTGCAGTGTCTGTGTTATGAGTGATTATTTTTCGATTGATTGAAATATTTCATCGATTCTAGTTTTTTTTTAAAAAGAGTTTTGTACATACTTGATTTATAGGATTTATACTGAGGAATTTGAGAAATTTTCCTCTCTTAGGTCTGAGCTTATATTCTCTTTACTGAGTTTTATAAGATATTAACGATGAAATCAATTTTAGTTGGGGATTATGTCTCTTGTACCAAAAAGTTGTTTTATTTTTTATATTGGTGTTTGTATTTCTTTTTAATTTAAATGATAATTTTCTTTAAAAAAAAAAACTCTTATATTTGTGTACTAAAATATATATATTTTTTCCCAGAGCAACAAATCAAAAAATTTTTTTTCACACTTATAAAAATATGACCTGAAAAAAAAAAATAATAAAAAGGTAAACCTAAACGAATTTGTCATATAAAAATTTGAAGACCACAGAAACACCATAGGCTGCCGTTGCACTGAAACAAACCTCCTCTTTCTTCCCCACTAAACCCTGGTTGTTTCAGTTAGCTGCTCACTCTCCGAAAACCCGCCGAGTTAACTCACCCCTAACGCGCAGTGGACTCAGTCCGTCGGAAGCCATGAAAGCCGTCGTGAACGCTTGCAGGCTCTCGCGGTTTCTCAAATCTCCGATTTTTTTGAGCTCCGAACGCCTTCTCTCTCCTCAAGTTCCCATCGCCGAAGCTTTTCAAAATCCCCTTCAATGGCGGAGCATCACTACCGTTTCTTCCCTATTCCCGTTATTCTCCGGTAATTTACTCAAATTATATCTCAATATATATATATATCTATCTATGAGTTTCTATAGATTTTTGGTGCAGTTTAGTTGAAGAATTTTTTTTTTTTTTGCTCAGAAATGGAATTGAAAAAGCCTCAAACTTTTAAAGGAAAATAATTATTCTTATAGTTTTTTTTTAATGAGATTTTAATCTCGTACTTTGCTTGGTTGCTGAGAAAAGTATGGAAATGAGAGGGGAAAAAACGATGGTTAAGTCGTCTTGGTTTTGTTAGGGTCCAGGAATAGTTAAATTAAGCTCTTTAAAGTGATTTCCTTTTCCTGATTTAATGAGGAGATTTTTTGTGCAGGAAATCATTCAGAAATAGGACAATGCACGGTGTTTAAAACCTTACCGTCGCAAGCAAAATTTTCTTCCGAAGCGAGTAATGTGGAAGGCAATCCCACAGGTTGTCGATTTTTATTTCCTGCGATTTAGATGAATTTATTTTTTCCGAGTTCTTTTGGTGATTTTTTGCTTTGCAACTTGAAATGCAGAGGCTGTTAAGGAGTTATATGATAAAATTATCGAATCTGTGGTCGTTAAGCGAACAATGGCGCCCAATGCTTGGTTGTGGTCATTGATTGAGAATTGCAAAAACCATGACGATATAAAGCTTATATTTGACGTTTTGGAGAACCTCCGGCGATTTGTTAGTTTCAAACTTCATAGTTTTGTTGTTCGTCTTTTTTTACAGTGATAATTGAGGTTTGAAATTTTAATGCTTGACAGTTTTTATGCTTTGGTTTTGGTTGCAGAGACTTTCGAATCTTCGAATCAGCTCTAACTTTAATTTGAATCTCTGCCTAGAGGTTACAAAGGCGTGTGTTCGTGTAGGAGCCCTCGACTTTGGTAAAACTTTTTCTTGGAAAGTTTCTTTCTTGTTTATTCTCTAGATATAGATTTACACTGGAATTTTTAGCGGCTCAATGCTTTCCCCTCGAGGATTCTTTTAGACTAATTTAGCTTATATTTTTGCAGGTAAGAAGACCTTGTGGCAGCATAATATACATGGATTAACTCCTACTGTTGCATCTGCCCACCAGTTGTTGGTAGCAACATTTAACTTTTCTACTCCATCACAGCGATTCTTGAGTGCTGAAAGATTTAGTTCTTCCATATGACTGTCTCGGTTCTTCAGTTCTTACCGTTTGCATGTTATATAATGCTTGCTCTTATACGACTGCAGTTATATGCCAAGGATCAAAATGACGCTAAACTTATGGTGGAGATAATGGACCTTCTGAAAAAGAATGACCTACCATTGCAACCTGGTACGGCAGATATTGTTTTCAGGTTAGCAGGCTATGATTAAAAGCGCCTCGGGCTATTTCTTTTTTCCTCAAAATTTTGTGTATTCGAAGTTCACTAATCATTTCTGTAAAATACTTGACACATTTGATTCAATTGGGCAGTGTTTTCAACAGAAATTTCTGTCCATTTTTTCAATCACTGTCGTTCTAAAATATTTGATTAGAGTTGCTAATTTAGCTTTCCCATGGCCATCTCTATTTTTTGTCCTACATGTGAATAGAGTTGCACGCATGTCTGCAAATGTTTAAGCTGATTATATAACTAATTAGAAATCATAATAGTTTTCAGTGAAAATACAAGCTAAAATCTCATATGTTTGAATATGACAAATGAAATTTAAGGAGAGATTAATTTCCACACCCAAGATTTTATTTTTTGATATAATTTAGTAAAAAAGGATCCTGATATTCTTATTTTCTGTGTCTTATTTCGATGATCTTAAGGATTTGAATATAATTATTGCAGCATTTGTTCGAATGCTGATAATTGGCCATTGATGTCCAAGTATTCTAAGAAGTTTGTCAAGGCTGGAGTCAAGCTACGACAAAGCTCTTTCGATGTGTGGATGGAGTTTGCATCGAGAACAGGTATCTAGATTTTGAGTTCAACTGCTCCTCCTGCCATGTTGTGTTGCTAATGTGAAATGGAATGTCTTATTGTGCTTTGACTCTTTTGATTTAATAAAGCTTTTCAACTTTCCATTTATAGGGGATGTTGAGGCATTGTGGAAAATTGAGAAGCTCAGATCTGAGTCAATGAAGCATCATACCCTTGCAACAGGATTTTCTTGTGCTAAGGTTGACTCTTGTATATCTATTAAAAAAAATAACGCTGTTTATATTGCACTGTTCCAGAAGTGTTTTTCTGGTAGATGCTGTGAAGTAAATAATGATTCGAAATTAACTATGCCCTCACAAACATTGCTTGGACTACAGTTAAAGCCATTTTTAATGAAGTATCTTATGGATCAAATGCTTAACAAGTTTAATAAATCAAATTGGACAGTTTGAACAGAAATGGTTACAGAAGAGTGTTATGCCTGTTCTGGTGTTATAACCAGACACAGTTGTTTTCTTATTTGCAGGGTCTTTTGTTAGAACGTAAGCCTGAGGATGCTGCTGCTGTCATTCAACTTTTAAATCAGGTGAGTTGTCATATGATTTTTTAATAGAGAAGTTGAAAAGGAACTTTAATAATCGCATTTTTGAGAGAAGGCTTTTCCCCCTATTAGATGAAGCAAAGTTTCACATGCTTCCTGTCAGAAAAGATGACATTTGATCTGTAGAAGTGTCGAGTTGTAGGCTCCACTAGGCAGCTGTGGACGTATGAATTTTTTCAACGTACCAAGGAATTTTCAAGTTTTGCTCTGATAATGCATAGATACCATTTATTGATGCAATAGCAATTAATGCATACTAGGAACTATCTGATGCAAAGAAATCGAGCATTGTGGTTGAGCTGCAAAAACTAGTAAGCGAGTGGCCAGTAGAGGTTATAAAGTGCCATAAGGAAGAAAACAGAAAGGTAAAAAGTACTCTTCTTGCTTTCTTTAATTTACATGGTTATTTTATTAGAATTGGAGTGTTTGTTCGATTGTCTGTTTTGATCATGAATTAGCACTTTACTTGGCCAAACTGTATTCTTATTCTCTTCGTTGCTCAGGAGCTAGTGGCATCGTTGCAATCTGATATTCCTGCCATGGTCAATGTTCTACTAAATATGGGCTTAGAAGCAAGTGTAAACTTGGAGGACCTAACTGGCAAAGAAGCTATTCCTCTATGAAGTCCTTGAGGTGGAATGTGAGGAAGTTTTCTAGTCATAGTTGAACTGAACTCCGACAATTGCTCGCTATACCAAGACACAGTCTTTTTATGCCAAAAGATTACAAAGATTTTAGTCTTCCCCCATTATTTCCTGCTGCGCTTGACAAATTGATCTTGCATTTTTACCCAGTTGGATGTAATTTATTCCATTCAAGCAATTTTGATTTTACTTGCTTGTACTCTTCATACGTTCACACTGTACAAATCTGTCTCTAGTTAGAGGGGCATGGTAATAATAGACCCCATTACCGAGGTGGTTTTTCAATTAGAAGTTGAATTGAGAAACGACCTTCCCGGCTTGTAATCTTTCTTATTGAATGGATACATGCCAGGCTACTTTTCCTTTTCTTGTCTACAACTGCTTGATGAGATTTGATCGAATCCCAGCGGCTGCTATTCGCTTGATCTCTTGTCTTAGTCACTTCCATTCTCTCATCACCACATCTTATTCTTCATCAACACCCTCACTGAGAGAAGACATCTCTTCAAGATTAATCCCTGATTACCCAAGTACATCACGAGCTTCTTCATTGGCACTCCCCCAACTCAAGTCCATGCTCCGCAGATGCGGGGAGTGACTTCATTTGGCTTCAATGGCCCTGCCAATCCTGCAGCCACCATAGCACGAAAATTCTCGATGCTTTTGAGCCTTACTACTCCTCCTCTTACAGAAGTCTATCTTGTGACTCCTCTGGCTGTGATGCTCTAGGGGAAGAGCATGCACAAATCCTCATCAGGCTTGCGACTACTCGATAACTTAAATGGATGGGTCAGCAACAAAGCCCACCTTTTTGGTTGACAAGTTTGCATTTGAGGATACTCTATACAGCAGAAACCTTGTTGATCTCGGTTCCTTGAAAATTTGGCCGTTCTCACGAGACCTCTTGGCATTTTGATGGGAACCAAACCGGTGCAGTGGGGTTGAACTGGCTTCCTATGTTGTTGATCTCTCAGCTAAACAAAAGGAGGTTCTCCTACGGTATGGTCTTTCTAGATGATGAAGGGTCAGGGAGTAGAAAGTATTTTGGGTCCGAAGCAGCGATTTTTGGTGGGTAAATTCCATAGTTGGAGGGAGAGGACTGGTTCTATTATGTCACAGTCGCGGGAATCAGCATTGGAGATGAACGAGTTGCTCTTCCTGACGGGGTATTGAATAGGATAGATAGCTGGGAGGATGGGTTTGTGATGCATTAATCAAGGCATTGGGTGAAGCCATTCCCTTGCCACAAAGGAAAGACCCTAGGACACGGTTTGAGCTTGTTTTCGAGGGAATTTTCAAGGACTTGGACTCGGGTCCGGATGTGATGTTTCAGTTTGATGGTGCAGAAGTTGTAAGGATGAAACAAACAACCTATATTAAACAGGTAGCGGGGCTTTGGTGCCTCTTGATTCTCTGGTCCGGTCCGTTGTTGTCCATATTTGGATACATTCAGCAGCAAAACTATTTCTTGGCAACGACGTTGATGAGGAGTTGATTTCTTTTGCCCCCAGTTGATTGTGCTACATTTTCAATCAGGGTAAAATTGAAACTTTTATCTAATTATTAGTTCACTGAAATGGGGTCTTTCCTATGTTTTTCAAGACTCTCATCTGCAAAATTAAGAAAGAAAAAGTCCTAGCAGTTTTTCCCTTATGTAGACCTAGTCAAAATTTAGTAGAACACCATGTGCAAAGCAATGATTTGGGCCTCAGACAATTACCAAAACTGTTACTTGCCCATGTTCATTTATTCCTTTCCTGTTATACATGTACCTCTTCTGGTACTTTCCACCTTTTCTTTTTTTTTTTTTGGGATAACCGAGATGTCCGAGATTTTTCTCCGACTAATCCCCGGGATCCATACAAAGCACCCCCTCTGAATCAGGTAAATCATGGGCCCTTGGTCCGTGGACGTGGCCCCAAAGAATTGGTAGCACTCAATGTGAAACGAATCTTAGACCTAACACTTCCTGAGGCACCAAGTCCAAGTGATTCACCACAGAGGCAACCCGTTGGGGTTCTTCAGGTTTCTTGCTTGTGACAAGTTCGAAAAGGAAGTAAAGACAGGAAAAGAAGTGGGGTTAGGCTCCAGTGGACTTCAAAAGAGTATAGAACTTTTCTCATTTATCTTTTTGTCAATATGCACAAGTTTTATCTATAATTTTGGTCTCAAAAACACCCCCCACAAAGATCATAACCAAACTCTACAAAATTAAAATGTCTCTCTTGATTTCCTCGACAGTACTGCCCTCATTGCCATTCACAAAAGCTGTGACAGTGAGAGTTAGCAAGCCATTGTCGACAACGACATTGGCAGCCAAGACTTCAGCCCGGTGCTTTTGGAACACCATGAAAATCTGCGTCACGAAGCCCTGTCGCTTCGGGGAGTGTATCCCAAAGAAGGCGACACTTCCACAAGATGTGACGGTGACTGACAATGAGTTCCTGCTTGTACATGGGAAAACCAGACTTCCTGTTGCAGCAGCTGGAGCCATTGGTCTTGTGGTCTCCTTGAGATCCTCCAACATTTTCTTTGTTTCCTCAAGGTATTTTATGTAATCAGTTGTTTTGTGAAGAACCTTCTCCTTAGTACTCTAAAATCAACCAAGTACAAAGAATTATGCCCAAAATGGAAAAAATAAAAAATAAAAATAAAAAAATAAAAAAATAAAAAAAGAGTAGAAAATGAGCCTTCTTTTTTTTCTTTTTTTTTTTTTTTTTTAATTTTTTTCTTATTTTTTAAATAATTTAAAGAGAACCCACTAACCATAACAAGGAGATTAGGAGACCCAATGATCAAAATGAAGAGATTGCAGACCATAACATAAATGTAAGAACTTTCAACAATTTTGATTCATGGAATAAGAGCAAATCATGTTAGAGAACGGAACTTCCTTGATCAGCACTTCAATTAAGGAATATAGTCCATTTGTTCATGACAAAAAAAGAAAAAAATAGTGTGACTGTAGCAACACTGTAGTAATTTCATGTTCATATCCACTGTACTCAATATTACTAAAAACAGACCTTCTAGAGTTCTATATACATACATACGTGTGTGTGTGTGTGTGTGTGTGTGTGTGTATAAAGGACACATTGAGGAATTAACCATAGAAAGAAGATTAAGAAGCCCAATGATCAAACAAGAAAAATGCAGAAAATGGCATATAAGAATCAATAAAACAATATAACTGTCATTGAGGAATTAACCATAGAAAGAAGATAAAGAAACCCAATGATCAAACAAGAAAAATGCAGAAAATGGCATATGAGAATCAATAAAATAATATAACTGTCTTTAAAATGTCCCCAAAAAAAAAAAAAGAAAAAAGAAAAGAGAACCCAAATGCCTTGATCAACTAAAATCTCCATTTCACTAAACAAAATCAATACATTCAAAACAAAAACTACACACACACACACGCACACACACGTATATATGTATAGAAATGAAATGGGATTGAAAATAGAGAAACCTTGGGCGAAAGACCAGGAACAATGGACTCAAGAAGAGCGAAGCTCTCATTCATCTTGAGCCTCCGGTCTCTCTCTCTCCCAACCCATTCGGCTCTGTCTTCTTTATCGGGTTTTGGTCTGATCTCGCGCTTTCTTCTGGAGGTGGAGTCCTCTTCAGGAGTGGTCTTCCATGGCTGAAACTGAAACTGAAACTGAAACTGTGACAATGGTGGAATCACAGAGTCACTGTAGCCCTCCATTAAACCCAACACCAGCTTGCTTATCTCTTTCTCCTCCTCCTCTTCTTCCTTGACGTTTAGTTTCCCTTCCTTTTCCATTGCAATTGCATGTGAGGAAGAGAGAGAGAGAGAGAAGAGAGAGAGGAAGAGAGGAGAGAGAGTGGTCTGAGGAAACTGTTAGAATATTGTCTCTGAAAGAGAGATCTTCCCTGCAGAGCTGGAGTGGGAAAATGTGCTTTTTGTACGTACAAACCAACTAATTATTTGGTTTTTGATTCTCTTTCATTTTTACTCTTTTTTTTTTTTTTTAATAAGAATTCTTGTTGGGTATAATGGTTTTGTTTTTAACTGTGCAATCAGTATCCGGTTCTGTTGATTTTATATGGGCCTTTTCGTTTAAATGTGATTTTCATTGAGTGTGACATTAAATTAAAAAAAAAAAAAAATACACACACTACTGTCTGAAGTACTGTATTGTCGAAAGTTTCTTTTTTTTTTTTTTTTTTTTTTTTAAGAAAAGCTTATGGATTAAATATAAATTTCGTTTTTTTTTTTCCCTTAAATTGTCACCCCAAGATTTGGCAATTATTTTTGAAAATTCTCTCCCAAATTTGGGCATTTCTCCAAATTACCCCCATGATGTCAATTTATGATTTGTGAAAGGGGGAGAGAAGGAATAAAGAAGTGAAAAACTAGAACAGGTGGGCTAGACTCAGAGTGGGCTGTTTATGGACTTCTTTCACAACCCAAATTGCTAACCCGGGTCAGGCCCAAGTTTCTAATTATGTCCTACCGGTAAAATTATGTCGGGTTTTGTATACTTTTCAATTTAATTTAATGTGATTTTGATCAACCTTAACATTTAGAATTGTGCATCATGTTTATCATAAGTTAATAAAAAACACCAAATAACTAATTATAAACCCACCTTACTAGAAAAAATGTAGGGGGTTCTAACAATAAATAATAATAAAAAAAGATAATAAAACAGCTACATATTTCAACAGGCTCGACGAATCAAAGATATAATTGTGCCAATCACACCTTAAATAAATAGTAATGTGGCAAAAATTTATGAAATCTATGAAAACAAAGCACCTTTTTTCAAATTGGTTAAAGAATAAAGACACAATCATTTTTCCTTCTAATTACTATAATTAAATAATCTAATGAGCACAACGGGTGTGTCATGAAAATTCAAATCCATAACCATTAATTATTAAGTTTCTACATCATATAAACGGCATACCAAACAAAATGTAACAACCACATAAACTCGACACTCATATGGAACATAGAGTAGAGAAAATATTATTGCTAGTATAAAGTTTGATGTTCATTTGTTGTGGAGGCGTTTGGCTGCAAGCACAACGAGCAAGAGAAATGCTATTGCTCCGAGCAAGGAGATGACTAGGGCTGCGGCTGCTTGGTTGCAGAACTTGTCAAAGACGTTGCACACCTTCTTCCATTGCACGTGTGAGTTCCCTTCGAAACCTAGTAAGCCTATGGCTGCGGCGGCTCCATTGGCGGAGAAGAGCAATCCCATGATCACCGCGTCAATGATGACAATTAGAAGCCCGCAGATGCTCTTCCCATCGCGATTCGCCAATGAAAGGACTAGAGAGAGCACCGCGTATGAACATGCCACGGCGTTCGCCACCACAAAGTACCTGAGCAGAATCGAATTAGTTCATAATGAGCTGTTATTGATTAATTCTTAAGTAACTGTTCGGTTTAAGCAACATATTTGCTTGTTGTTAATTAAGATATTTGTGGATTTCTTTTTTAATCTAATATGTGAATTTGTGACGGTTGAAAATTAGAAATTAGATGACAAAGGATGACATTGACTCATAAAATTGGGATTAGAATCAAGGATATAAACTTATTGGGTAAGAAGTGAAGTTGCTATGACTAGGACCGTTGGTGTAATGGCACCTAATGGTTTAGGTGAGGTAGCGACATGAAGGGAAAAGTTAGCATTTTCGATCGCATCTTGTAATTTTTTTTTTAAAAGTAAAATTCAATAGTAATAATGTGATTAATTATGAAGGTCCCAACATACTATGGGTCCGTTTATGGTGAATGAGTTTGAGTTAAAAATTTTAAATTTAAATAGAAAATTTCTGTTAACTTTTTAGAAAAGACAAAACTTTTTCAAAAAAAGACAAACTTTTTCAGAAAAAATAAAAATTGAGATGAAAAAATACAGTTTGAGTTTAAACACCAAACAAGACCTATGTACGTTGTGATTAATCATGGATAGTAATAGTTGTACTACTTAGAAAATGGTGCTGAAAGGTGACATTATTTGTGAACATCTCCTCCCAAAAAAGGTAAGTAAAACACTATTTTTATTCAAAAGTTGCACTATTTTTATTCAAAATCTGGTTCTTTTAAATTGACGTATATCTGTAGGTCATAATGGTTTAGACAATTAAAGAGTTGAACAAATAGTTGTCCTCATTTCCAGTATACTGTGGCTGTGGAAATAAAATTGTACTTGGTCCCATATGTTTAATTGCGAAGAGATCACTTATTGTGTCCACTTGTGGGTACATTAAATGACCATCCGTTTTCTGGGTCATATTTAAAGACGACGATGAAGGCTAAGGTAAATCATCCAAAAAAAAAGCCAAGGTAAATTATCAAAAAGAAGAAAGGAAAAAAAAAAAAAAAAGTTGAAAGGCTAAGGTAAAAATGACAACTTTAAAAGGACTAAAAGGTAAAAAAGTCCTGAATTTTTTTGTTCTCTATTATAGAACACATTCCCAAAAAACATAAATAAGAGAAAAATGGCGATATCTCTTTGGATCTTACAGAGATTAATATATTAACGAACAAATTCCAAAAAAGAAAGTCTGCATATTATAATATATTATATAGGGACTCGTGGGTAAATAGTTTTTTTAACGAAGTTTTCTTTTTTAATGAAGGGTTTCGAAGTTTTGAAAAATTAAAAAAATATATATTATTTTTAAAAAAGAGTTAATCCAGTTAATCATTGATTAAATATGGATAATCAGTGATTGATCAATATTAATATTTTTTTTATTAATTCATTATGGTCAAGATTAACGGCTATTTTATGAAAACAAAAAAAATGACAATTTAATTAAGGGGGTGTTTGGTATGTTAGTTTGAGTTGAAATATTTTAGTTGTAATAGTAAATTTTTTTGAATTTTCAGAAAAGACAAAAAACTTTTTGGGAAAAAGACAAAAATCTTTTGGGAAAAAGACAAAAAAAAGTACAGTTTGAGTTGAAATGAACTACTTTCCCAAACGAAGCCTAACTAAGTGTTTAGTTACAAAATTTTTCCTTATATATTATCCTCAAATCCCACAAGAAAATTGCACCAGAACTGAAAATCCTAGGAAACACAAATAAGGGATATATATATATATATATATATATATATATATATATGAGCTAAATTCCTGAGGGAAAAGGGACCAAGTCAAGAAGAAGGAAGAACAGAAGACAGGGGCTGTCTAAATGTTCGCCTCTGCGACTGTTTGGTCGACCGGATGTTATCTCAAAACCGAAAACCATGTGGAAAGGACGGGATTATGACATGCATAACTTGACGGTAAAAATTCAGGGGGCAAGAATTAGAAGACTTACGTAAAGGCAGACAAGTAATGCCACTTGGCAGAAACGGGAACATCGAGAGGAGGGAGGGTGTCGAGAACCTTAAGAGGAACAATTTTGGTCTGCTTGTCCACTCCAAGAATCACTGCAGCTGAGAGAGTAAGTGCAAATGCCAAAATCCTCACCAGAGACTCACATGTTCCTGTTCTTCTCTTGTTCGCCACTCTCACTTCCTTCCCTGATCTGCTCGTCTCCAGCCCCTCAGTCCCTCCAATTTTGCTTTTGCTCTCCATTATATATATATATATATATATATATATTCAAAACAAGGTGTATATTATATATCTGTGTATTCTTCTGCAGCTATGCAGCTAGAGAAGGGTATTAGTTTGAGACACTGCACAGAGAGTAGAAGACCAGAGCAAGGGCTTTAAATAGATAGAAACAGAAAGAGGAGAGAGAGAGAGAGAGAGAGAGAGAGAGGTGCTAGAGATTTGCTTGGTCAAGAGGAAAGTGTGAAAGAGAGTCTTGCGTTTGTTGACAAAAACAATTAAGGCGTCGACGTGGTTGGTCGTTGCAATACGGCCAAGTAATGGGCACGGGCTCTGATTTACACAAACTGCAAGATGTAATTTACCAATCCATTTCAAAAGTTCAAGTAATTAGAAGGTGGTCAATAATAATTTTATATTTTAATATTCATCTTCATATGTAGGTAGATGATAAACAAACGTACACATTAAAGGTCTAATACGTTATGATAATGTTTAAAGGGGGTTGGTTAAGGAGTGCAATTGCTGGAGTTAAAGCTCAGGAGCACCTCCTACTTTCATACCATGTTAGTTTACAAATTCATGCCAAAAGCTTAAGCTATCAGAAGATATACCAATAATAATTTTATATTTTAACACTCCCTCTCATGTGTAAGCTAAATAATGGACACACATGCTCGAATATGTTAATTAGAAAGTCTAACACAAATATGTAAAAAGAAGCCTAAAATATGTTCAAGACCCAACATGTGTTGACAATATTTAAAGGGATTAAAAGAGCGCAATTGCATGGGTTCAAAATTTGGACATCTTGACTTGATTTTGATATCATATTAGTTTATCAATTTATCTTAAAAACTTAACTTATAAGGAGGTGTGCTAACAATAATTTTATATTTCCAGCGTATTTCCAAATCAAAGCTACTTGTTTTTAAGAAAAGAGCAAGGTGCGTACTAATAGTTAGTCTCAAAATTTTGAACTTTATGTTATTACGATTCTTGAACCTTTTGCTTATTAAAAAAATCCGTAAATCAATTTATTATCAACATATATAAAAAGTTTATGAACCAAAATATAGAACGCTAAACATTGTTAATAGCTAGAATAAGTTAAGTTTTTAATGTGTTTCATTAGATTTTACATAATTTTTTAATTTTGATATGTTTTTATATTAGATGTAACGTTTAAAAGCATGTAGTAAAAAGCTCCCTGAAAACTAAACTCCCTAGGAAATTAGCTTAGAATTAAATCTTGCGCCATCGAAGACATGATTGATCAACTAATCAATCATGATTTACGTAATTTTTATGTGGGCCCGCATTATTAATATATATATAATAGGATAGAAATGCGATTGAACAAAATCAATACAAAGTCTATGTTGTTATCTTTGGCGTGCCAAAAGAAATTAAACTGCTGGCCCCTTTCACATGGGAAGCAGAATATTATATATATATATATATATATATATATGACTGCAAAACTCTAGTGTGAAATCTAACCATATCCAAATATACTTTAACTCAACGCGCATATCATAATTGAGAATATATATATATATAAATACATAAATATATAAATGCTATATGGCTACATATACAGTCGACGTTGAAAAGTCATCTTACCCAGATCATGATGCACTGACGTGCCTGATAGGTTACAATCCTTGACACTTGGCTACTGATTAGGATGTGGGGGCTATTTAACTACAAGCACATATTGGTAATGATAATATGCAATTTATGGAAATGGAAGAAAACAATAATAAATTGAATGAAAGTTAAAAGTTAATTTGTTTTAATCAGAATCCAATTTATAATGCCCAAAAAACCTTTTTTACCGTATTCTTACCGATCAAATAATGGGGTAAGTTTCTTAATGTTCGATCTGATCAAAAAATTATTATCAATTTTTTAAAAATGTACAACTAAATTAATCTAATGGAGAGTGTGGTGAAGATAACAATTTCTTTTCTTTTCTTTTTTTTTTTCTTTTTCTTTTAGAGACGCTATAAAAGACATTTAAATTTTATTGAATTGAGATATATATATATATATATATTTGGAAGAATAGACATAAAATATATTATTACTGACTAAGAGTATCGTTATAACATTTTGATATAAGATAGGAGTACAGGAATAAGGGGAAGGAGAACTAAAAATGTGTATATATATATATATATATATGTATATGTAAATTATGTATAGTTTTTCTTATAAAATTGAATGTGGGCACGTACCTCATTCACCCAAAAATAACGCCATGAATTTGGGGGCTTATATGAGTGAGTAGCGTTACCTCTAAGCACACATATCGATAACTATAATCTCATCATCGACATCTATTCAAATTTGAAACTTTAGGTGTACTTTATAATTATTTTAATCTTTTATCTCTTTCACTTCTACAGATCAAACGTGAAATTGGAAGCGCAACTTCATAATTATCCCGAGGGAATTTTAAGTGTGGCACTTCCCATATTGTATTATTGATCAGTTTGATTTATGACTGAAGTAGTTCTGTAATTATTATATACTAGCTATTGATTCTTAACAAGAACACTTATAAAATCATATTTTTGTTTAAAAAATTGAACAAATAATTTAAGAAAATTCTTATAGTAAGAGATCATGCATAACGATAGTGTGAACATGCAAAGCTTTTAAAGTTAGGTCGACATGAAACTGAACCCAAGGACTTTGTAAATGTAAATGTAAATGTGGACATCAGGGTTCGTCTCTTCTGCATGCTAATTTTATTTGGGGTTTACACCTTATTATTTAAAATAGCTTGGACCATATTCAAAGTCTTCTGTCAAAGTTTTCAACTCCATATGGTGATGACTTTCTAGCACTAAAATACATGCTAGCTAGCTGGTTTTTGGACAGCCTAGCTAAAGGACAAGCATGAATTCCTCAATCATGCAAAAAAGATATTCTCTATCGAGCTAATTTCAAGCGTAGGTTTTATCGTATTGATAATGCATATTTTTGTGCATCAAATCTTATAAAAAAAAAAAAATCAAATCAAAATAAAAATAGATAAAATTTAAGCACTTGTTTCAAATATGATAATTTAAAATCGAATCTTATTAATATAATATTTTTTTCATACTTTATCGTGAATTTTTATTAGCATATCTTGAAATAAGTGGTATATAGATGACCTTTTTTAAAGAATTTTTTTGATGAATAACTGAAATTTTGTAAAATTAATAAAATGGTCATTTTCTAAAAATGATCAATCGGTTAATTAATTGATCGATAGATCACTATAAACAGCTATTTTCATAAGCAAAATTTTTTATCATTTATTTAAATAATTATTTAAAAGCTGTCTATTTACTTAAAATTTCTGCATGTTATTAATATCTCATTTTAAGGGAAAAAAATATCTTGTGTCTACAAATGATATAAATTAATTTGTTTGATGTCGTTAACCTCTCACACAAGGGCACATAAGTTATTGTCCTGCCAAAAAAATGAATATTTGGAACACTTGAGAATGTACTGATTTAATTATCAGTATCAAAGTATTGTCCAATTATATTATTCATATGTTTATATTAAATGCAAATTCTATTAGATGGGCATGATTGTCTAAAATTTTT
>CM046382.1:21253894-21303894 GCA_025413485.1 Ficus microcarpa
TACTGTACCTAAATAAGTACAAAACTAATAATTACACCAAAAATTCTGCAAGTAACATATCAAGTACCATTTTCTAACCCACAAGAGAATGAACAAAAGAATAACTTTGAATGGGCTAAAAATGCTATTGCACGTCTGATATATTCTTTTTTTTTACCCCTACAGAAATAGTAGTGTTTTTTTTTTTTTTTTTTTTTTTTTTTTAAATTAAAAGTAAAAGGTGTGTTTCACAACTGTAGTAGAGTATGACTATAAATGTTTGGAAGTTTCAGAATTTCACTCCCAAGAAACGGACTATATGGACTATGCTCAACTTTTTCTATTTTATTCTGCCCAAGGTACATACAAAAAATAATGGTAGAATTGGATTATTGGAGTTCTCATTGACGTTTCACTCTCTCATTTTCATGTTATTTAATTTTTCTTCTCATGGGCTCATGGTGAGCAATACCATTCCCTCAAGTAGTATGGGAGCAAATAAACTTGCATATCTATATAAAAATACTCTCTTGTCCGACAGTCAAATAAATAAGACAATTCTACTTTTCATAAAAAAACATTGATATTGAATACTATCTTATCTGACAGTCAAATAAATAAGACAATTATACTTTTCATGAAAAACATTGATGTTGTGGTTAAACTAAATCCATCCCCACCGACGTTATAAGGGGTAGACCACATTCTCAAATTCAAAAAAAGAAAATACCGATTTTTAGGATTAATTACGAGAGTTTATCTCTTAATTTTAATTCTTTCTCAGTTTGTCATTCTGTTTTTAGCAAGTACAAAGGTATTATTTGAAGGTAAAAAGCCTTCACAAATCTCGTGAACAGAAATGATTGAGCCATACCAGACTAATACGTTTAAATAGTTTATAGAAAATATTTTATACATTTTTTTTATACAATACATTTAAATGACATAAAAAAACTAAAACAAACCACAAAAATTTCAAAAATGATCTTCAACTTTAAGTTTTTTTTTTTTTTTTTTTTTAAGCTTAATAATGTAAAAAAAATTCTCAAAAAAAAAAAAAAACGATTTAGAAATAAATTCAATCTAATTAAGGGTATATTTTCCTTTTCCTTCATGTTTTATCATCCACAAAGGAGCGATGAAATTGAAACAATTTTTTTTCAATTTTAATGAATATATTTGTAGTTTTTAAAAACATAGGGATAAAATGATAAGCAATTAAAATTAAAAATTATAATTATGTAATCAATTCATGGCTTAATAATTTTCATATATGTTCATGTTACACCAAATTAGTCAAGTAAAAACAATAATTACTTCAAGTTATTATTCTACATAGTGAATCCTGACAATTATTGGCCAGACAGTGATACAAAAGAGAAATAGTCCAAATCATTAATATTCATGAAGAGTTTTTTTTTAATGATTTTTTTTAATCACCCTGTTTTAATTGTTATTTACTAATTCTCACAAAAGTTTAATCAGTACAAAAAAAAAAAGTGTGGATAATGGACAAATATTGTGCGGACAACAGATAATTTTCACACTTTTCAAAAGTTCGAGGAAAATAATATTTCCTCTGGATTATTTTAATACGCTTCATCCTAGAAAAAGGTTCCCATTATTTATTAAAAAAATCACTAACATTTATATATATGTCCAAATATGTCTTAAGGGATATTCATCGTGGAGAAAAAGTCAGCTACCAATTTGAAACTTGACGTATGTCTATTTTCCATCTAAGGTTTGGAAGTAATAAGAATGGAGAGGGTATTTTCAACACTTACCTGAAAATAATTAGGAGTGAGAATATCATATCCTAAGGGCATAATGGGATAATAACCTTAGGTGATGTTTGGTTCAACAACTCATTTCAAACTAAAATGTACTTTTTCATATTAGTTTTTGTCTTTTTCTGAAAAAATTTTGTCTTTTTTGAAAAAGTTTTTGCCTTTTCTGAAAAGTCAACCAAAATTAATATTGAAACTTAAAATTTTCAACTCAAACTCATTTACCAAACGGACCCTTAATTTAGTACAATTTAAAAAAATAATAATAATAATTACCTGTCCAAATTTTAACAAAATTCGATGGATAGAAGAAACCTATAAACACTAATTTTTAGAAAGT
Source organism: Ficus microcarpa (assembly GCA_025413485.1). NCBI lineage: Eukaryota > Viridiplantae > Streptophyta > Magnoliopsida > Rosales > Moraceae > Ficus > Ficus microcarpa. Next base: position 21,256,004 of record CM046382.1, read on the forward strand.
TCTAGGGCACGAATTGCAATAAAAATATATGCGTAATTAGGAAAAAAAAAATCTATACTAGTTAATTAATTATTAATTGATTGATTAAAACAATTCTGAAAACAAAAAGTGTAAAATCAGTTGGTTCAGAATATTCAATGCTGCGACCTAACTAAACCCTTGTATATAGCTATATATATTGGTCAATATATAAACATATATGTATATATATATATCAGTAAGCAATTTTGAACTTGAAGTCTAAGGAACAAGTCTTGACATTAGGTACAAGTAGTAAATATAACTGACATATGTAATGGTGACCCACAAACATAAAATTAGTAAGGTTGGCCTACTGTGTTTTAGCTAGTTTCTAGATTTTTTCTATTTTCTTGATTAAAAATAGACCATGACGATGAACATTATGTATCCCTCCCTAATATGGAGAAATTTGTGGTAGAATTGACCTATTATTGATAATGAAAGAGTTTAAAAGCTCAAATTTGTTTGATGTTTAGAGATTTAATTAATTAACATAAAAATAAGGCATCAAAAAACGGCACAGGTCATAAAAGAATCTTGTGTCATATATCTGATATGGGTAATTTAACGAGGTTTTTAATCTCTTATTAACGGTAGATGTTTTTCGCTCCGACTAAAGTTTACTTTTGCCTTCCAAGTTGTTCACATTTTTCGGGTTTTTTTATGCCTTTTTTTCATTCTTTATAATAATTATATTAATAAATTTCCGGAGAACATGATGCAGAATGTAGGTGTATTTTAACTGGAATATGAGATGTATTAGTTATTTTTAAGGCCTCGTTTGTTTCGTGAGTTCAAACTAAAAATTTGCATATCAATTTTTGTCTTTTTTGAAAAAGTTTTTTGTTTTTTCTGAAAAATCAACAAAAATTACTATTGAAACTTAAAATTTTCAACTCAAACTCATTCACCAAACGGACATTAGTGTGAATTATATGTTTCAACCCATTCATTATATATGTGTGTGTGTGACACGGGTGTTCAAGATAAAATTTTTAATATTTCACCTAGTAATTCTAGAGAGCTTGACCGAATAATTTCCGAATGTTCATAGCCATTAACATTCCAATTTTTGCAAAACATAAACGACATTTATACTAAGAAATCCAAATCTAATTACCACAATTGTTATATAATTGGCCAAGGCAAAGCAAGCAAAGTAAAACCCTAATAATCGGATGATCAGTAGTTTTTTTGGAGGCGTTTGACTGAAAGCACAACAAGCAAAAGAAAGGCTAAGGCTCCAAACACAGAAATGATTAGGGCAGCAGTTCCTTGGAGACAAAACCTGTCGAAAACATTGCACACCTTCTTCCATTGCACGTGCGAATTCCCTTCGTAGCCCATCAAGCCAATGGCGGCGGCTGCACCATTCGCGGAGAAGAGCAATCCGCTCGTCACCACGTCGAGAATCGTTATGGTAAGTCCGGAGATGCTCTTACCACCGCCGCGGTTTGCGAGCAAAAGTACTAGGGTTGACACTGCCGCGTATGAACATGCTAATGCGTTTGCCACCACAAAGTACCTAAGCAAAAGGTATCATACATATTAGATTTAGTTTGGAAAAAATAAAGTTAATATTTTCATCTAATCATAAATTATCATGCAAAAACTACGTGAATTGTTGTGGTATTTCGGTGAATTTCGAAGATAGAATGTCAGCCTTTGATTATGACAAAATGTTAAATGTTATTTGTCAACAAGCAAAATACCAATAATATCTCGTCATGAATTATCATGTGGTAATTTTAGTGAGTTTCAACGACATAATTAAATGCGAATTTAAAGAGAACACGCAATTTTGATTGGTTGAGAATTGAAAGTGACACGAAAAGTTATTTAATAATATGTGGGACATGAGTGTTTCAAGTTGGCATATGAATTCATAATTATTTTAAAATTAGTTAGTTGTGATGATGACTTTAATATAAAGTATTAATTAGCAACGAAACTTTTAATGACGACAAAATAACGATAAAACCCAATTCTGTCTTATAGATTTAGTGTATGCCTCTGTTGAGGGTTTTTGGGCTCAACCCTGGCGCATGGTGCGCTCGGCCCGTAGGCTAGCCCGGAGTCTGGGTGGTGGTGGGCCGATCAACAGGGTTGCAGCCCAAGCTCCCCAACCCGTCCCGGGGGGCGCGGTGCGCTCGCGCCCGTAGGTTGTTGTTATCAGGATTCGAATCCTTGATATCCTTTGAGAACGCGGAGTCTTCACCCATCTGAGCTGCACCCATCTGCAGCTCAGATGGGTGAGGACTCCGCGTTCTCAAAGGATATCAAGGGTTCGAACCCTGGTATCAACAACCTACGGGTGCGAGCACACCGCGCCCCCCGGGACGGGTTGGGGAGCTTGGGCTGCAGCCCTGTTGAGCGGCCCACCGCCACCCAGCCTCCGGGCTAACCAACGGGCCGAGTGCACCATGCGCCAGGATTGAGCCCAAAAAGCCTCAACAGCCTCCATTAAAATATACGTTGACCCCACCATTGTTTGAATAGATGTGTATTTTCATTATTTTTACCCCTAAATCGAAGGCTATATTCCTTCATACCACAAGGAAACAAAAAAAAAAAACCATAAGATATACGTAACACATAATTAGGAGCGGAGGTTGGTGCTAGGGAAGTAGCCCCCATTAAAATGGACATTTTTTAGCTTAAAAAAATGTGATTTGTCTATTTTTGCCACCAATGAAATTCAGTATTCACATATTTGTTTCCACTGAGCTTTACATTTTTTTTTTTGGTCTATATTTTTTATTAAAAATTTTACTTTTTTTACTCTAAAACCTAGTTGATCGAAACAAGAGCGGAAAAGGCAAAAGATAAAAGCAAATAGAAAAAAAAAAAATTACACTTTTTACACTAAACAAAATATTTTTTTCATGTTATTTATTTTTAGAATATTTAAAGGTACACTCCAGAAGTAAAGGCGGGCTCCACCAAGTGCCGAGGTTTGGTTGGCAGGTTGTGACCGGCAGGGACGGTCCTACTCGGTCTTTTTTCTTTTGAAATTAATATGAAATATTTTATGATTTTTCTTTTCTTATCCACGCTCAAAATCAGTTATCCGGTTTAAATCCTCACTATTTGCTCCCTTTGGGTTTAAACTCAAATTTTTCATCTCAGTTTTTGTCTTTTTTTGAAAGTCAACAAAAATTATAACTAGTTTTTAAAAAGTCAACTAACTCAAACTTAAAATTTTAATTCAAATTGTTTTACCAAACGCACTATAAAAATTTTGACGAACCCATCGGCCGAATTTATCGAGAAAAGATTTTTGATCATAGAAGCTATGATACTTATAATTCAAAACATGAAAACTTATCACCAACAATATATTTAATGATTTTATATATGTATGTGTATGTATTTAATAGTTTTAAAATTACCGTAACTATCGTTATTTAAATCATCTACTTAAAAAAAAAACAAAAACAAAAACAAAAAAAGTTCGTCTTGAACTGGAAGGTTAGTTCTTCTGCCGGCCGGCAGCTCCGCCGATGCAGATATTGTATTAAACCAAAGCCTTATATTTTGAAATATATAATATAGACATGAAGAATATATAGAAAGGGAAAAATGAATGGAATTAGGACTTACGTGAAGGCAGATAAGTAATGCCACTTAGCAGAAACCGGAACAGAAATTGGTGGGAGGTTGTCGACAACCTTGATAGGAACAAGTTTGGTCTCCTTATCCACTCCAAGAATCACGGCTCCCGAAAGACTCAGTGCAAGTGCCAAAACTCTTAGTACAATCTCACAAGTTGTACTTCCTTGTACTCTTGATCTCTTGTTATTATTATTATTACAACCCACTTTCCTCACTTCTCCGTTTGTCTCCAACCCTTCAAACCCACCCATAATATTTGTTTTGCCCTTGCTCTCCATTTTCACTAGCTAGAAGCAAATAAAGTTCTTTGTTCTTCAAACTATACTTTTATATATACACACAAATGAGTGAGTAGAGTTCTTATAATATATATATATATATATATATATATATATATATATATAAGAGAGAGAGAGATTGTGTTCGTTTGAAAAGAGGAAAGTGTGAAAGAGAAGGTTACATATTATTGATAAAGACAATTAAGGCACGAGGTGGTGGGTGGGTCCCAACGTGAGTAAATTGATCACATTTCGTAAGTGGCAGGAAAGAATATTTTGATTTTTTTTTTTTAAATGAAGCGATGATATTTGAATTCTAAACCTTAACATGACATTACAAATAAATAAAATTGTATTTAACTGTTAAATAATAGTGGTAATTATGAGAATTATTATTTACTAGATGATTGTTATTACATGGTTGATATAAATTAATTGTACATATATGTATGTAAGATTTACATGCTAACCACTACAAAATTTTGCACTTGAACATGAATGGGGACACCGTTTTTACAGATTTTTTTTTTGTTTTTTGTTTTTAATGTTTTTAAAATTTATGATATTTTTTTCCTGTTTTGTTTTTACTTACCTTCATGTAACACCAACTGATTTTTATATATATTATATATATTTTTTGTTTAAAAAAATAATTAGTTTGCCCTTCAATAAAGTAGAAGGTCACCTTCATCACTTTAATGGTAGTTATGTACGTGTAGGTGCTCTATTGCCATTATTACAAAAGGCGAATTCTTTATTTCAATTTCTACCAACGTTTTCAATATTCATATATCTAGTGGCTTCTATACGGCATCCTCCCATTACTCTTTTGTAACGTAATTTGTTTTATATTGTTTTAATCAGATGAATCAATTATAAAATATTTTAATGATTTTTGTATTTTACATCAATGTCTGAATAATATAATATGATAAAATTTTAAAATAAAAAAATATATAAATAAATTAATTATTATAAATTTTTAAATAAATGAATATAAATACAACATATTACATTATACGCTATCACATACAACACATTTTATATATATATATATACACACTTTATTGTAAGTTCTATCTTATATTTCCAGCCAAAAAAAGAAAAAAGAACAAAAAAAGTTCTTTCTTATATTGACGTTTCAAATAGAACCGCTCTTTCTACCTAATGCGAAATGTAATTACGTGTCTAACAGATGTCCATATTATAAAAAATAATAACGTATCAAAATTTTGAGGAAACTTTGTATTTGCTGGCATTAACTTAATTATTTGCTAAATCAATTAATTTAGATGTTAAAGCTTTGGAATGTGTAGCTCCGTTGAGTAGAGAATACAGGTGGCACAGTTGGATAGATCTCAATACTCCATTAATGCTTGAGTTTTGAAACAGAAATAAAATGAACTAAACGGCAGGAATTGGGAGCATTTGTTATTTCATGAATGTAATAATATGTGGAATACCTACCACACCATCTCCCATATAAATGACAATGCTATAGGAAACACAAATATGTGTGAAAACGACATATCTGATGTGTTCTGCTTTTTTTTTTTTTTTTTTTTAAATTTTACATAAACGAGGCTAAATAAAAATTTATTTTCCCCGAAAAAGATAAACATATATTTCATAAATTTAATACAAAACTTCACAGGTTTCAAACTTAGAATACAAAACTCACCATGCGCTATTCTATCTTATATTCCCATAAATAATAGAGAGAAAGAACAAAATAACATTTTTAAATATTGTTAAAATTTAGGAACATAATAATAAAATTGCATAAACAAAATTATGATTACACTATATGAAAAAAAAAAAAAAAAGAACCTTATTGCTCCTACTCTCTCTTTCTCTCTCACTCCTCTTTTCTTCTCTCTTTGACACGAAACTATGCATATAAATTTGTTATTAAAAATTAATCGCAAATCCACTATTTTTTTAGAAAATCCAAGGAAATTCAAGGATTTGCCGGAAAATATATGCAATAATTTATCATCTTTTAAAAAAATGCTAAAATTTCAAAAGTACCTATAAAATATATTATTTTCTATAATTCTCCTAAATAATATTAATTTATAATAATTATTAAGTGCAAAAAGAAAATAAAGTGCTAAAATACGGCAATGTTCGTTGTATTTGGTGGTAAAATCGTCGCCGAATCTATACCACTTGTCAAATTTTACACTAAAAATAAGCACCGTATTGAAGAGTAATCTTTTCACTGAAATGTTTGAATTTCGCTTTGACATATCGATTTGAACTTGAATTAAAGATGCTCTAACAAGGCCAATTCTTCCTTTATTTTTGGATCTCTTTAGTATCTTATATGGAAGAAAATTAATTAAGTAATCAATAATAAAATCATACAAATTTATATTATTCCTATTTGAATTTTTTGTTTTAAATTTAAAGGCGAGAAGATTCGAACCCTATCTTTTAATTTAATCAAATGTAAAATTATACTAAATTATTTCTGTCAGAAGTTTTCGAACACTATGGTCAAAGTGACCATATTTTTGTTTAACTAGTATATCTCATTTAGACATATTTGGAAGATTGATCATAACATCTGACCACCGTATGATATAATTTTTCAACATATGAATGCTATATATATATATATATATATATTCTTGATGAGGTTTTCTTGATTGAGTTATTTTTGGCAGCAATACGTCAACAATGTGACGTAGAAACGTACAAATTTCTTTTGGTTTTACTTGAAAACTTAACACAAGCGACCAAATAATTTCTCGGCTTTCTTGCATATATTGATTGCATGTCAATTTTATATGGGTTTTACACTTTGCATGGCTTCTTGGATTTAATTTTTTGGCGTCAACCTATTATACCAATCTCAATATATACGTGGCTCTTCATAACAAAACCCCTTAAAGTAAGTTTTTTTTTTTTTAAATTTTAAAGTAAGTATAGTTATAAATAAACATATACATGTATATATATAAGCTTTTGAAGCAGCATTTAAAGTAGGTAATGAAAAATTGACTCTTTGAAAACATTTTACCACGCATATATGTGCCAAGTAAAATCCATATTTAATACATTTACGAGAGTTACTGACACGATTTCGTCCTGTTCTTTTTGTCACCATAACCTCTCTCTCTCTCTCTCTCTCTATGTATATATATACATATATATGTGTATGTATGTATGTATGTATATGTATACGTGGGTTCTTACGTCATCTGACCAGGACCACACAAATTAATTTAGGGCAAATATTTGGATATTTGCTAAATATAGCCTATGGCATCATCTGATACAAACAATACCATTAATTGTCACCGTATACCGTATACCGTATACCGTATATATGACACGAGTTTAGGACCAAACCAAATGAAAATTTCAAGAAGTCTTCCGAGGACTTTCAGGTTTGTTATCTTGTTTTCTTTTTTTCTTATTTTACTAATTTTCAAATTTAGATTATGTGACAAAATAATATTTGAGGATAATTACCAATACGACATGAATTTCAAGTCATATATGAACTCGTTTTGATATATGTCATAACTTAATATTGGGAAGTATTATTCTGATACATATATTTTAACCTCCTTTTTCTTTTAGTTTGGCATGTTAAAAAGTTGATATCCAACACTCTTTTTCTCTCTCTCTTCTTTTCTCTATCTAACGTGTGAGGACTAGAGTTTTTCAATCGTTTCACTCTCTTAGGATTAGATTTCGGTGGTGACCTTTGGTCTATCTCTGGTTTCCTAGATTTAGAGATAAAGGTGGGAATCATATGATAAAGGTCTAAGCAAAGGCGAGCCTGTGGCAAGAGGATAAGCATTGTGGGAAGGAGTAAGGCATGAATGAGATAGTTGGTGGTAGTGCATGGTTATCACATACTGAGGAGGTTCTGCAGTAGCTCGACTTCGGCAACCCAGTTTCTTCTAGCGATGTGTTTGTTTTATCGGCAATGACGCTTTCTATGTGATTCGTTTTTTTGTTTTATAGTTTGTAGTTTTTGTATAATAATAACGATGTCTTTGTTATTTTTTCTTTTGGTGTTTTATTTAGTTTTTTTATTTCCAATAATAGAGGTAGTTTCTCCACCTTCCACGTTGGTTGTTTGTCTGTCAAATCTAAGCCTTGACGTTGTTTGGGTCTCGCTAGAGTTATTTTTACACGGAATCAGCAATGGACCTTATGCTACCAAGTCTTGACCATTGATTAATCGGAAAATTCCATCAACTGTTGGGTTTTTGTCAAAAAAAGATTTACATATGCTCGATTTCAATGTACCGAAGTATATACCTATTATCGGATCTCAAGCTTACGTCTTTCCTTTTGAGCGTAATCAGATTTCACTAATAAATCCATTCTTATATAATGATTTTGTGTCATGTAATACGGGGTTTATTATATTTGGTGTTTTTTTTTTATCTTATTAGCGAGAGTAACCAAATTTTCCCTTTCAAAAAATTTGGTTCCCTAGTATTCTTGAAATCCCATTGAAGTACCCAGTTGTTATTGTTATTATTATTGTTGTTATTGTTATAATAAAATACCATTCAAGTATCACGAACATATTAATTTTCAACACACGAATTTCCCTTTATAATTAATTATGCCCTTTTACTCTAAAATGTACTAAAATAAAACAATTTAATGTTTAAGAAAAAAAAAAAGCAATATTAAGGAAAGAAATGGAACATAATCAGATCTAGGTTCTGATCCAGCTATTATGTACATATACGGAATAAAAGGGCATATTCATCATTTTATGTACTAAAAAGTGAACTCAAGTTACCTAGATTAAATTTTCTTAAATGACAAAGATACCCCAATTATGATATTTCTTTACATCAAGATACCAAATTAAAAAAGTTTAAAACTCAAGGCACCAAAATGAAAAAAGATTTAAAGACAAGGTATCAAAATGATATTTTCCCCCTAATAATTAACCTAATTTCACCGAAAATTCGGCTATACAATTATTTTCAAATTACGCCTGACTCATTTAAGAGGAGGTTGATCAAGAATTCAATAAACCAACCTACTATGGGATTTGCCCAAAAAAAAAAAATTTTATTTTTGTCCCAACAGCTTGGTGCTACAGTCAATTAAGGGCAGATAGGATAATAATGATCTTGGAGAGTACTTTAGCTGTTTGATTTTTGTTTATTGTGATCACCACCTATTCCGGCCATTAAAGAAGACATACGATGTATACTAACTCAATGGGCGGGATGGAAAAGATTTGGATAGAAACTATAAGGTTTTGTTTGACATATTAGTTTAACTCTAATTTTATATATATATATATATATATATTTGTTGGATTTTTATCTTTTTATGAAAAGTCAATAAAATATATAACTAGTTTTTAAAAGGTTAATCAATTCCAACTTAAAAATTTTAATCCCAATTAACAATCCAAGCGGACGCTTACTTTTTGAATATGATGAGAATTCGACAATACTTTCGTTTGTTTTTGAATTGTGAGAGTCGTAAACCTATATCATAATTTATATAAATGTAATAATTTTCATATTATTAAATATAGTTGTCAGATTCTTTCGGAGGTGGTTGATCGATAATTCAATAGGCCAACTTACTATAGAGCGTGGGGTTTGCAAAGAATTTATTTTTAGGAAAGCAGTTCGGTAGTACAGTTATCTAAATTATAGGATAAAACACTGGCCCTGTAGAGTACTTTGGCGGGCTATTGATTTGTGTTTATTGTGATCACCATCTATTCCGGCCATTAAAGAAAACAAGCAACATATTTAAGACATATATATATATATATATATATATATATGTACAATTTTCCGTTTTCGAACTAAGTCAATTGGTGAGAGGAAAATAAGTTGGGATATGAACTTTCCAATTTCTAATATGATAATGTTTTTATTTTTATTTATTAAGTATGAGTCACAAATAACATGTTGTAATATTTATAATTAAACTATTTAGTGTCTCCAAGCGTTGTGGATGTGCAAAAATAAATTAATTTACAAAAAAATTTTCTTAATCGTCCAGAACTGCGCGGTCCTATATTTTTGTTTTTCGTATCTTACTAAAAAATAAAATTCTCTTTTTTATTTCTTTTTTATTTTATTTTTTTTCCTCTTTTCGCAGCTGAAGTCATGGGTTTTTTAGCAACTTGTGCATAATATGCACGAAACAATATTGAATTTGGGATCCTCAACCAAAGGAGGCATGGTAGTTGCAATCCCAGAGTCGATGGGATTTTTCAATTTTATAATAAAGAAAAGTATTGAGGAAAAAAATGTCCAGCCAAAGGGTGTGCAAGTTTATTTTTTATTTATTTATAAAAAAAAGTTTATTTTTTATTTTTTATTTTTTATTTTTTATTTTGGTGTTTTGCTAGTTGAGAAAGTATTAACTACATATGTCCCGGATAATCTGAGTAGTCCAGGCTAGCAACAACGCTGACAGCCATTGAAGAATTTAATTTCAAGCAAACAAAATAACACAAGCAATTATTACCACCGCCCCCCCCCCCCCCCCCCCCCCCCCAAAAAAAAAAATATATATATATATATATATATATATTATATCTCTGCTTTGATTTGATTTGGTTCGGTTTGATCAGACTTATTTTCACATGCCTGAAAATGTAAATAAAAGTGATTAAAAAAAAAAAAAAGAAAAGGTGTGTAAGAATCTACAAGATTTTGCTGCTAGTTCTCCAAAGAATAATAGAAAATGTGGGAATTGAAGAGTTCTAGTTATTTATTTTAAGTTTTTTTTTAATTAATAATTATCTAAAAATTACAATTTAATAAAATTTGCTTTCAAATCCATTAAGATTTTTTTTTTTTCTTGAAAGCTCTTACGATCTTTATGACTTGTGGGTAAAGAAAAATTTTCTCTTCTACAAAATAATATTTGTAGTGTTTTCATTTTATGGAGCATATTTATAGCGTTTTTTTTTTTCACTTTAAAAATTGGGGAATTTGAGTCAGATTAAATCATGCATAATCAATCAGTGATTAATTGTTCAATTTTGTAAAGAGCTCACAATGAGTACAACTCTATTTCAATAACCAAAAAAAAAAAAAAACAAAAACAAATACAAAAAACAAACACAAAAAACGAAACAAAAAAACAAAACAAAACAAAACAATCTCAGAACAATGGACGATTAACGTTTTTTGGCAAATGATATTCTCAATGTTCATCAAGACCTGAAAAAAAAAAAAAAAGGAAATTATTTGGATAGAGATCATGAGAGCATGTCTAATGCAATGCTAAAAGATGATGTTATTGGTAAATTTTGGTATTTGGATGAAAAAAAGTGTTAACTTATGGAGTGTTATATTTGATGCTAAATTTGTCAAATGCTAAATTTTGTGATAAATTTGCCGCAAGGTATAATTAATGTTAAATTTAACATTTGATTACTATTGATTGTCGACTTAACTTTTGTCATGTAATTATTATAATATTTTTATTTTAAATAATTTAAATACCAAATACTTACTTTTACAAGTTCCCAAGCACAATAATGATAACAAAAAGTAAAGATAACATTAGAAATAGCATTATGCATTGGAGTATAAAATAGAATAATGTTATTTTTCATACTTTTTTATAACAAATATAGTATTGATATAGACCAATGCATTAATGATGGTCTAAGGACAAGTACAGGCATGGGATACATTTTTCTAATGTTGTTTCTCTGATTTTTCAAGTGGTCCATATTGAAGACTTTGATATATATTGCTAAGCTACAAACAATAAATATTTAGCTTGCCTTTGGTATTCAAGTTTAACTTTAATTAAACTATACTTTTTCTTCTTAATTTTTATCCTTTTTTTTTTCCTGAAAAATCAACAAAATTTATAACTGATTTTTAAAAAATCAACTACCTTTAACTTAAAAAATTCATCTTCAACTAACTTACTACACGGAGGTTTAGTCTCCTATCATTATGTCCATAGATCTTTAACTCCAAAACTTTAATTCAGCGGGTCCAAGCAATTTAATTTGCAACTATAATAAAATTCCATCACTTTCAGTTAGATTGGTAAAGTCCACCTCTTACTTGACATCTATATTATTACTCTTGTGATGCAATTGAATAGAAGAGAATGGCCGCTACTTGGTTGAGGAGAAAAAGCAAATCACTTGAAAGATGCTAGAAATATTTTATTCCAATATTGCAAAATAGTGTTGTAGTAGAACAATACCTTGTGAAGGAAATTGAAATATAGAAAATAAATTAAGAATATTTAAAAGGATAATGTTAGGCACACCAAACTTTATCTTAATAAATTTTATGTACCAATTTATGTGGCAGTACTGAGTTGTTATTTTTTTTATTAGTAGATTTATTATTTAATTTCCATTGATATAGTAAAAGTTATTTAAAATCTTATCGATTAAAAAATAATGACTTAGATCTCACATATATAAATATACAATTTCGGGTGATTATAAGGGAAGTTTGCTAGTCAAGACATAAAATAATATCTATCAACATTCCAATTTTTAATATGAATTGTCCGAGTCCTATGGCTTGCACATATATTCAAATTAGGTTTTCTTCTACTCCAAGTAGCCAGGCCAAAAACTATTCAAAGTCAATTCTATGGCGGGTTGGATATACATATTTCCCAAGTTAAATTCTCTGGACCATAATACTTAATTACACTAAACACAATATAAATATATCATTTATCTTCTTTACTTTCAATTAGTACAACAATTATCTCCTAAGATCCACACAAACACTTTCATTAATGGCCTCGCCTAGCGATTAATCCGAACGTGAACCCCAAACACAAAATTATAGTACTACTAGGTTTATGGCTGGGCGAGAATGAGTTTTACAGAATACTGTGTTTTATTCTTGTACAAAAACAATTAAAAAAATATCGTTTAATTGATTGCTTTTCAAGGGATGTTTAGGATTTTTTTTTTTTTTTTTTGGTCTGAGTTACACCTTCGTAAAATATGCTGATCAATTTGTTTTAGCTTTATTTGCAATTTTGCAGATCTATTTAATTACTAAATTTCTCCTTTTCTTTATATTCCTCCCTGGAAAGTTATAGCACCATTTATTTTTCAATTGTACTGGATCAAGGAAAGAAATAGTTCTTTTTTTTTTTTTTTTTTTGAGATGGATTCGAACTCTTTATTTTGTGGTGAAATTATCGCTAACGGGCTATACCTGCAACCATATTCGTTATTATTATTATAGATGGTTCGATTTGACTTTCCTTTTTTTTTTCTTTTGATCGAGATGGTTCGAATTGACTTGCAAAATAATAAAACAAGTTATTAATTCTTTGATTTATCAAACTGGTGCATGCAGATACTTCATAGTGGCACCATCAACGGCAGTTGTTTACAGTATAATAACGGCTCTGGCATCTATTGCAGCCCTCTTGAAGCCATCTCTCTCAAAAATCTTCCTCGTTGTTTTTGCCTTTTTGGACGCGGTAAAAATTTTCCTTTTATTCAGCTATTTCCTACTTCTTTAAAATTCATTCAATTGTTTTAGTAGTAAAAGATTCAGATTATATTTTACCGTTAAAAAGTGACAATTTACCTACTTAGTAGTAAAAATTTTTAGGATCATACTTATATATGTCTCCTAAACTTTAAGGTCATCTCAGTTAACTTAAAAATCTTTCATTTTAACCCATGAATTTTGGATTAGTCCCACTTAACCCGCTCTGTTATAATTTTTGTTAAAAACATATGGAAAATGGTTATATACAAAAATGCCATAAATTTAACACCTCTTTATATTTATGTCCATCATAACGTTAAAGTTGATAATTTTGTCATTTTATAATACTAAAATTATCAACTTTAATACTAAAGTGGACAAAATTATAAGAATGTACTCAAAACATAGCTTTCCACCTAATTTTCTCTATGGAAAAATGGGTGTACATGCAGTCATAAGTTTTTTTAATCTCATTTTGTTTTTAAGAGGAATCCTAACATATATAGGTCATTTAGTAAAACTGATTTACCTTTTTTCGACTTTTTTTTAACCAAAATTCTTTTTTTAAAAAATGGCTAAATAAGACTAATTAAAAAAATTAGGGAGAGTGAGACTTTTTAAAGTTTGAAAATCAGATTAAGAATGAACCTAAAATACGGGATTATAAATGAGATTGATTCAAAATTTTACTACACGTGGCAATTAGTAACCAAAAAGATTTACCAGACTCCCTAAAAAAGTATACCCTAGCTCTTAGAATAACTTCAAGAATCCATACCAAATTTTTAGTATCAATTGATATATGAGTTGTTATTTAATAAGTTTTACTAAATTACATCTTTTATCATTTTGTTATACTCCTTTACTTATCATAAGTGATCAGTACATGTATAATGGTATATAATTCATGTAACTAAATATATTTATATACATGTTTGCGTATTTGTATACATGCGGTTGATGCTGGGAATTGTGGTCTCAGCGGCTGCAACACAAGGCACTGTGGCATATATGTAGAACTCAAGGGAAACGACGATTTGGGGTGGGAAAAAATCTGTGAAAGTTTACACAAATTACTGTAAACATGTTGGAATCTCATTTGGTTTGCTTCTCTTCGTTATCTGGATATCCACTCCTACACTCTGCAGAAAAATCCCCAGAAGGCACTAGATCCATATATATATATATATATATATAGTGCACATGAAAGCTTGTGTCTTGTTGTGTGTGAAGGCTTAATTTGCCATGTTTCTACGTTTGCATGCGCTCATTTTGGTAAATTATGCTAAATGAAGGATTTTAATTCGTAAGATTTAAATTTGGACTTTAGATTAGAATTGAAAATTTTTGGTCATTCTAAAAAAAAAATTTGTCGGATATATGATTTTCCAACCACACGCACCAAATTTTATGCCAGATATAAAAGATTTCCCAACCTCACAAGGTGCATATGGCTTTTCTGCTACCAATTCAATAGAAAGTTAAGCAAAATGAGATGTACTAAAAATAATTTGAAAAGTTTGAGGGTAAATTTATTAAGTTTAAAAAATTGAGGGTGCGAGTTGTCAAAAAAAAAAAAAGGAAAAGTTTGGAAGGAAAACGACAATAATCCGACGAGAAGGTTAGAACAAACAACGCGAAACAACAAAAATAAACGACAACAAAGTAGAATTACGATGTTACAATAAAACAGCGAGAAAATCAAACGACAGTTAGGAAAAACACAAACGACAGACGGCAGCAAGTGACCTAAGGACCAAAATAAATTAAAACAAACAAGTGAAAAACGACAAAAAAAAATAAAACGACACGAATTGGACAACGAGACAAAAAAAAAGTGAAACGACACAGTTGAGCTTACGACAACAAAGTTAAAAACGACAGCAAAATGTAATAGCAATACAAAGACAGAGTGAAGAACGACACGATTTCGGAAAAATGATAAATATATTTACTACGACAAAAAAATGCTATCTAAACGATAGCTTTTTTTTTTTTTTTTTTAATCCATTCCACGGCAGGAAAAAAATTTGACATCGTAACAAACAACAACGAGTGAGATAAAGACCGAAAGAAAGTGATAAACGACAAAAGCTCAACCAACAGTCAACAGCATGAGAAAGACGAAAAAAAAACAAAAGCAAGAAACAAAAAACAAAAAACAAAAAACAAAAGACGAAAGACGAAAGACGAAAAAAAAAAAAAGAGAAAGAGAAAAATATGAAAAAGAAAATATTGAAACGACAAGAAATCATCTCACGACCACAAGGTTTAAAATGACACACTAATATGAAACACAAATAGGTGTAAAGAACGACAAAAATTGAGAAAATACAAGGACAAAACCAAACGACAACAAGAAAATCTAAACACCAGAACAAACGACAAAAAAAAAAATCCAACGACGTTAACAAAGTGAAAAATGAGGAGAACTCAAATGACAAAAACATGAAAATAAAACAAAAATAAAACAGAGAAAATTGAAACTAAAAACGACAAGAAATGAACTAACAATTACAAGGTTAAAAACGACAAACACTCAAAAAAAATAAAAAAGTCAAAGGAAGAGGAATCATATGCTAATATATATATATATATATATATATATGTACGTATGTATGTATTTGCATGTGGCTGCGTTAGCACTTCACCAGTTTCAACAAATATATATATATATATATATATATATATGTAAAAGGAAACGTCTCTCAAAATTTAGCCCAAAAAAGAAACTGAGAAAAAAAAAAATTATTAGCCAAAGTCGTCCTTTAGTTATTATAATTAAGGCGAGGAAACATTTTTGCAAAGTGCTCAAATTTCCATATCCTTTATCATTGACGTCTCATTCACATTATATTATAATAATTACATGCGTGAATGACGATACCAAAACTTTCTTCAAGCAATTGGGTTTTGAGTAGTTAATAAAATAACTCACCATGCCAAAGTCTAAAAAAACAATAGTAATAACAATAATCTATAACACCAAATTTAGAATATAAAACGCTTTGATATCAACTTAATTCATAAAAAAAAAAAAATCTTAAGACACTAATAAGGTAAACACTAATCATGTGTTATATTTTATTAACTTCTATATATTTATATATAATTTTTGATTTGATGTTAATCAGATTTTACGTTTAGAAACACGCAGATAAGAAATATCTTATCTTTAAAAGTTGCATTGATGAGAAGTCTAACAAACCACTTGCTTATATCCGACTCCAAGTTCCAACCCAATCCTCACCAACTAGAAGCAAGAGAAAAGTAGAACACAAACAAACAAACAAACTAAGAAGAACAGGTTTCTTGAAAAAGATATGGCTTATTATGACACGTATGATTGCTAAGTAAATAGAATCCTAACTGTTCAACCAGCCTAGACTCAATTTATTTTGTAGGTATATAAACAAATTATTAAAATTATGAGGATAATAAGCTCTATTTCCTTAAGTTTATGACTTGTACGCATTTACAATGAAGTTCTTTTCACATCCCCGTCACCTACACACCCATACATCTATATACATATATATATATATATACACACACACAATTGTGTGTACACATATATATATATATATATATGAAGATTTTTCTTGAAAGTGCTACTTGACAAGTAGGCATAAAATAAGATTGAAAAATCAAATGCCTTGAGAAATTTCTTTTGAATTTTTGAACTTTCACATGTAAATGACGGGAAAATTCAATCATTTGTGCTTTTCATAAAAGCAGCCAGAAGAATATTAAAGACAAAAGAGACTGGTTTATTTATTTATTTATTTATTTTGTTGGGCCTTTAATTTGGTTTATGCCTAATTAGCTTTAGGTGTACCAATGAGAGCAGGCAGGATTAGAAACTTTGTTAATGCTTTAATGTGGACCCATATCTCATTCAGCATCAACTTCATATCTCAACAATATCTCAAGTCACATTTAAAAAACAAAGTCATTTCTACACGCAATTGGTATAAATATATATATATATATATAATTTTTTTTGTGGTACGTGAAAAAGTGACCAGCTTTCTTGTTTTCCTATGAGATAAAAATGTCATTAACCACAAAAAAAAATTTTTGAAAAGATAAAAAATCTTACTAATTAAATGCAATTCTAATTCATTATGTCTTTTTTAAATTATGGTAAATTATTATATCTTTCTAAATCTCAATATGATATGATACTCAAAATTACGTCTTACCAATTGAGTAATTATAGTACTCTCGTTTTCTTTTCTCATCAAGATTTTTGTCAAATGTATCCTCTATAAACTTTGGCTTTTGGATTTTTGGTTAGTGTTTTTTTTTTAATTTATTTTTCTTTTCTTTTCTTTTTTTTTTTTCAGAAAAAACAATAAAGCTCATTTTATAGTTGATTACCACAAAAACTAAAGAGCCTTTACCCCGCCAAAAAGGTGTTTAAAGTAGACAAATATTGAACAAAAGCAAACAAAAAAGGGAAAGAAAAAAAAAAGTAATTTTTGTCACATATATTCTACAAAACCTTCTACTCACACTAGACAGGACGGAATAAATCAAAATTCAATGTAAGCAACTACAAGTCTACCAATGTCCCACCAACAACTAGTAATTGTACAAGATAAGAACTCCCAAAAAAAAAAAAGAATCAAATATAATGTGTTCACACAAATTTTCTCTGCCTCCTAATCTACATACTTATGTCAATATATTCTAGCGCGCACACACACACATACACACACACACATATATATATATAAAACCGGCGGAGTCAAATGTTGCAAACTTAAGATAGTTGGGATTGACATATCAGCATTCAAACCTAACAATTCAAAGTTTCAAACCACACCCTTGGCGTACGGGAAACTCCAATCTCAATAATGTTTATTTTAGACCTTTTCCATATTGCCACAAAAAATGGTCCACTATATATTTATATCTATAACACACACACACATACACATATACACAAACACAAAGACAACGCAATTGAGATATAGTGATTCTGGTTCCTTATCCTTTGTCATATCAGCTCCAGACCAGCCATGGCCTCAACTGATAAGCCTGAAACAGAATATGGCAAAGAAGTTAGTCAGCCACCGCAGCCCGCGGCTCCAAGTACTGCAACCAGCTGGCTCAAAGTTGATGTGGTTCTTAGGCTCTTGTTGTTTGCAGCAACAGTGACTTCTCTTGTGGTTCTTGTCACCAGCAAGCAAACCATCCGCGGCCCTTTGCCCGGCTTTCCTGTTCCGAAAATTGAGACCAAATTCAACAACTCGCCAGCTTTCATGTGAGTTTGTCACTTGGTTGGTTTCCTTGCTTCTCTGTAGTCTTGTTTCAAGGTTTTGTCCAAAATCTGCTTCAAAGAACAAATCGTTACTCGTTCTTAAATGGCTCGAATCTTGCTTAATTTATCTAGGAATTGTCTTCTTACCAAGCTTCTCTTTCTTCTTGGATGAATTTGTGTATTGTTCTCTTATATTTGAATTTTTTGTTGTCAAATGTTAGATTACCGTTCGATTACTTGACTTTAGTTTTCTTATTTTGTTCTGCAGATACTTTCTTGTGGCATTATCAGTCTCAGGCCTTTACAGCATAATCACAACTCTGGCATCGATTTCGGTCATCCTTAAGCCCCAATACTCCACAAAGTTCCTGCTTCACTTTGTCTTTTGGGATGTGGTAAAGCTCTCTACTCTCTTCATTGCAACGACAATTTTAATCCCATGAAATCTTTTCGACTTTTTCTTATTCCTGTTCTTGAGGAAAACATGATTAAAGCTGACATACGTGTTGTGTTTATGACACAGCTGATACTGGGGATACTTGCCTCAGCCACCGGCACTGCTGGAGGTGTTGCCTACGTCGGGTTGAAGGGCAACGACCATGTGCAATGGAACAAGGTGTGCAATCTCTTCGACAAGTTCTGTCGACACATAGGGGCCGCTCTTGGCGTTTCTTTGTTCGCCTCGTTCTTGCTAATCTTTCTTATCTGGCTCAATGTCAACTCCCTCCACAAGAAAATCCCCAAGTAATACTTCGAAAGATCATAAGTGTGTTCGAGTTTGTGTTATCTCAGATGTTTGTGTTTGAATCATTTGTGTAGAATCTTCTTTGTAAATGTTGTCTATTTGTGCTGCATATCTCATCCTTATTTCATCTTGTACCGTTTGGTGTTCTTTTGTTCTGTAATTGGAGTTAAATTGATAGTCGTCTGAGATTTGTGCAAGTACTAAACGAGGTTATTTGCGGTCCAAGATGAGAAAAGTGCAAAAGTTTCACATTAAAAGTGCCAAATTATAGCAAGTTAAAGCGATCAAGGAATTTTTTCAATACCTAACAAAAGAAACAGAGGAAGAGAGAGGTAAAGAAAGAGGAGAATCAAAGTGGTAGAGTAACTTACCCTACCAGTAGGATACGACTCTAAACCGATAGATTTTATCATATTACAATATTACAAAAGTATGACAATTTAATCAAGAAAAAAAAAAATGAAAATATGACGATTCAAAACTGTATCTTGCCTGTAGGATAATAAAAACATACTCCAAAGAAGAAATCTTATCCAAGTAATTTGGACCATTAAGAAGTTTCAATACCATATGCTCTAAAACTAGTCTGATATGACTAATCAGACCAAACATCGAAAGATTTCCTATATATTTCCTATTTATATATTAATATTAAAATTTTATGAAACTTGACGAAAATCTGACTATTCAAAACTGTATCTTACAAATAGGGTAATAAAAAAATAATTCTCAAAAGAAGAAAGCTTATTCCAAGTAATTTGTCCCAGCGAGAAGTTTCATTACCATTTGCTCTAAAACCAGTTTGATGTGAACTATTTGACCAAAGACTTACAGATTTCCAACATCTGATTTCCAATACTTTTGCATTTAAATATGACAATTTCGAAATTTCGTCATTTTGAAACTAGATGAGAATCTGATAATATAAAACCCTCTTACCTGTAGGGTATTTCCTACCGAAGAACATTGACAAATTCCTATTTATGCATTAAAATATTATTTAATTAAAAAAAAAAAACTCGATGAAAATCTGATGATTTGAAAAAATCTGATGATTTGAAACTGTGTCTTACCCGTAGTCCGTACAAAAGAAGAAAGTTTATTCCAAGTAATTTGGCCCTAGTGAGAAGTTTCAATATCACATGCTCTGATACCAGTCTGATACTATTTGACCAAAGACACAGATTTCCAATATTTTCATTAAAAACAACAGTATCAAAATTCGATAAAAAATCTAGTAGTTCAGAACTTTCTTACCTAGAAGGCATTATTTAATACCCTAGCAAAGAAGAAAGCTTATTCCAAGTAATTTGGACCCATTAAGAAGCTTCAATGGCTTTGTTCTAAAACTAGTCTGATATGAACTATTTGACCAAAAGATTGGCCGATTTCCAATTTATTCATTAAACAAGAAGAATCAGTAACAAATGCATCAAATGATCATAAGCATACGGTTACAACTCATACAATTTACAGACCGGACTAGAACATACCGTCAAGCAGACCAGTTCGCAAAACTGTTTGATTCGATTGAGCCTTTTTCATTCTGTAAACTCTTGGCACATTACACAACTTTATGTTTAAAAAATTGTCTGTTCTCCCAATTCCTGTCCAGCCATCCCTTCCCTTAGTACTCTCTCGAAGAATTCTTCCAAAGTGTCTTTCCCATAACTCGGTGTCTTCTCAGCGCTGTACTCTCCAGTCTCGGGATCCAAAACCAGCATGCTCTCAGCCGCATAGTACCTCCCGTTCTTCCCGAACTCAGCGGCATCTTCCATCGAAGGAAAGATCTTGACAAGGAAATCAAGAATCCCAATAGCAAAGTCCATTATCCCAATGGGGACTTTCAAGAACTTGGGCTCCTTCCCCAAGAGCTTGAACAACATTTCACCTTGCTCCAATGGTGTCAAAGCCTTCCCTGGCCCACCGATAGGTAGAACCCGATTAACCTTATCTTCACCCAACACACAATCAGCAATAAAAGAGGCCAAATCCGGTTCACTAAAATTAGAGCCGTTTATAAAACTTATTACCTAAATAAGGATCAGAATCGAGAAAATTTGAAGTTTTAATTTACCATAACAGTGTAAATCCATCAACTATGGACCAACGGGCAAAACGCCATAAATTATTATCCAACCACAATTCTCTTAAACAATACCAAAGTCGTTTCTTTTTCATTCTTCAGAACATTAAACAAACTGACCCGATCTTTAACTTCTTATAATTACAAATAAATTTTGCAGAGGAGGCTTACAGTCAGAATAAAGAAGCCACATACCTCCCTAATCAACGAACTAAATATATACACACAAGTGGCTTGGCTTATTCACACACTACCTTTATATTCATAGCATCCAGATTTATATAGATACAAATGTACATAAAAACCATTGAGAAACAAGTAGAAACATGCAGTAGTTTTTTCCCACTTCTTCAAGCCTGTATCTTAGTGCTTTGACTATACCAGGGGGTGCTCGAGGGATCGGCAATGGAGATCTGAACATGCAAATACCGTACGAGCAGCACCGCGCCAGAGCAACCCAAGAACTTCTTTTTCCTTGCCCATTAAAAGATCCGCCAGAGAGACACGGCAAATGCGAGATTCATCCCGCATCCCGAACCCAGAGAACCATCTGGCAAGCTTCCACCATCTGATACACACTTGCCTATCTGAGATCTTGTGATACTGGAGTGCTTTCAGTATATTCTCAGCCTACCAATAAAAGATGCGACAAAATCAGGACCATGCCAAAACACACTCTCCCAAAGGCTGTGACATTTCAAACAATCTTAGAGACTGAGCGACTTAACAAAGAAATGCCATTCTAGCCAACAATAGAACTAACCACTACTTGAATGCGGTCGGCATATGTTAGGCTACTCATTAGTTTGACAAGCATGAGTTCACAACAGTACAGCTTTTAGTTTTGGCATTTGTGCACAAAACCACCTTGGCTTCTAAGGATGCACATCCAAAAACTCAAAGGATTGGTGAATTGTCCCTCTTAGACATTTTTCTACTCCATACAAAGTAAGATCAACAAACAAGAAAGAAAGTGGTAACAAAGTCTCGAACACAAAATTTGCTACTAGTACTTGCCAATAAGAGGATACCTACAGTAATTGATCGGGTACAAAATAAATCCTACTGGTACGAGTTTTTAACGGTCATATTTTAATCAAATTCCCTTAAATTATCATGCTTTTACAATTCTAATACAATTCTGATATGGTCTAATAATCAAAAACTGTCTCATACCGAGATTTTCATACACTACAAAATTCTCCAACAACGATCCAACCATCAAACCAGTAACTAGATGGGGTAGAAAAATCAGTACATACCGACACTCCAACCTTGTTGATGCTGTACTGCACGCCGACCAAATTAAGCACAGGATTAAGCTTTGGCTTGAAAAGCAGCATCTCAACATCTTTAAATCCAAGCTTCATATCGTCCAAATCTTCAATCGCCTTCAAATAATCACGACCTTTGACCTTCAAATAATCACGACCTTTGACGGATACACTTCGCGAAAATCCCTCCCCCACCGTCTCCATGACTCTACTCGCCAGCTCATTGTGCCTCTCTATGTAAAAGGCCCTCCATTCCTGTGACACCATTTTCACCATCTTTTTTTTTTTTTTTTCAAATTTCTCAAGTAATTTCCTTTTTTTAAAAAAACAAATTCTTATGCCTTCTTCAATGAAGTCTACACTCACAAAGTAATCAACTTTCGAAGAGATTCAAATTTTACAAAAAAATAATAGTAATAATTGAAAATATGAATTGAGATTAAGGCAAATACCCCAGAGAGAGGAACTTCGGCAGCAGTAGAAGAGGAAGAAGAAGCTTCAAGAAACCCTAGAAATGGCCATCTCTCTTTAACCAGAGACTTCCACAAGTAATCGGACTTGCATAGCTCTCTCCAAAACCTAGAACAACTTCCCAGTGCGCACAAATCCGATACCTTTTCTTTCCAAATGAAAAAAAAACAAAAAAAACAAAAAAAAACAAAAACACAAAAACACAAAATTTAAAAACAAAAATAAATAAAAATAAAAAACAGAAAGAAAAAGCTACAGTAAATACTAAACGCCAGAGAAGAAAAAGGGAGTGAGATTGTAATGGGAAATTGTCGGAACCTGAAGCGAAGAAGCGATTTCGAGGGCCATATCATCGGGAAGCGATTTCAGAAGGTGCTCCCACTCCATGATTTCTCTCGATTCTTCTTCTGTCGCTAGAAAATCCGTCTAGGGTTTCCGTGAGCTACCACCAATAAGTCATCCCATTTTCCATCCCCCCACCCAAAAAATAATAATAATAAATAATCTCTAGTTTTTTTCTGGATTGAATACCGACGAGTGAGTGTAATTAGCTGACTTTGTGAGGAGCAAGGATGAAAATGACCATATATTCATATTTCCACAGCATTATTTATTTTTTGAAGCCTCGACTTAATTAAAAAAAAAAAGATATTCTTTTTCTAAATATCTTTTAAATATTTATAATATTTAAAAATATCTATAATATTTGGGAATATCTTATATATTTTTCGATATTTCCACAAATACCTAAAAACCTAGGGAATTTTTTACTTCAAAAATTTCAATTTTGCCATACATTTCATTTTCTTTAATTGAATAAAATGTGACAACATATTACACAAGATAAAGATCATGATTATAAGATAACAGGTGAAGGTATTAAGCAATTATAACATATAAGAAGATGTGAGGTGACTAAAATAAGTCAAATTGATGAGGATTCGCCTTAAGTTTTGATTTTATGAGCTTAAGAATAAAACAAAGTTTATACGATTATAATCCTTTTTATGATTTTCAAATGGTGTTTCATTTAGAAACACAAAATCAATAAGTTTTTTTTTTAATATATATTAGTATATCTTCTATTATAAATTAATTTCAAGATGTCGTTACATGCCCATCAAGACAACTCATCAAATTGAACAAAACAACAATATCCAATTATGGTTAATAGTTGGTAAAAACCAAGAAACATACATGTGAGATATTAACGATTACTTTTATAACCATTCAAAAGTAATATATTGACAAATATATTATTTATATGTGATTAGGATCGACAAATACCTAAGGTTTTTTAATCTGTTAGAAACTCTTCTTGGATTAAGTAAACTCGAAACTTATATATAATCGTTGATGTTTGACATTTAATTTTTATATACCTTATTATATTATAGTATATTATTCATAATGATCACTGAGTACAATAGCTTTATATTAAAATTATAATCTACGCTTAATTTTTATATACCTTAATTATTATGTTTTACTATTATATTATACAATATAGCTCTCATATTTGATTAAAAATATATTATTTTTGTTATAAAATTAGTTCAAATTAGGTAATATTAATTGTTTTGATACTTTGTAAAATTTTAACCAAAATTATCGGTTTTTATTTAAGTATTCATTTTTTTTTTCCTGAGATATCCATCAACATCGACATTATTATAAATCAAAACCTCAAAAACTCTATCAACATCAATATTTTCATTGATATTATTCATAAGTCAAAATAGTGGCAACTCTATGGGCATCATCATTGCCATCCTTAGTGATAATTTTGAAAAAAAAAAAAAAAAAATTGAAACAGACGACCGGTCATTTTGATTTAAAAGGTTTTTTTATACGTTTTAGCATTTGTCCCGACGACATGTCGTATGATGATTAAAGTTTTGCGGTCGACTCGTTCAAAGAAACGACATGCCATTTGTAATCATATTCATCTGTCGTTTGTTCTACCAAACGACATGTTGTTGGTTAAGTTTAAAAAAAAATAAAGAGGAGAATCAAAGTGGTAGAGTAACTTACCCTATCAGTAGGATACAACTCCAAACTGATAGATTTTATCATATTACAATATTACAAAAGTAAGACAATTTAGTTAAAAAAAAATGAAAATATGACGATTCAAACTATGTCTTGCCTGTAGAATAATAAAAGCATTCTCAAAAGAAGAAATCTTATCCCAGTAATTTGGACCCATTGAGAAGTTTCAATACTGTATGCTCTAAAACTAGTCTGACATGACTAATCAGACCAAACATTGAGAGATTTCCTATATATTTCCTATTTATGCATTAATATATTAAAATTTTACAAAACTCGACAAAAGTCTGATTATAACTATGTCTTACGAATAGGGTAATAAAAAAAGAATTCTCCACAGAAAAAAGCTTTTTCCAAGTAATTTGGCCCAGTGAGAAGTTTCAATACCATATGCTCTAAAACCAGTTTGATGTGAACTATTTGACCAAAGACTTACAGATTTCCAATATCTCCATTTAAATACGACAATTACCAGTTTGATATGAACTATTTGACAAAAGTCTGACAGATTCCCAATACTTTTGCATTTAAATATCACAATTTCGAAACTTCGTCATTTTGAAACTAGATGAGAATCTGACAATTCAAAGGCATCTTACCTGTAGGGTATTTCCAACCAAAGAAGATTGACAAATTCCTATTTATGCATTTAAATATTATTTTATAAAAAAACTCGATGAAAATATGATGATTCGAAACTATGTCTTACCCGTAGTCCATAATAAGAAGAACGCTTATTCCAAGTAATTTGGCCCTAGTGAAAAGTTTCGATACCATATGCTCTTAAACCAGTCTGAAACTATTTGACCAAAGACACAAATTTCCGATAATTTCATTTAAAAACGACAGTTTCAAACTTCTATAAAAAAATCTAATAGTTTAGAAGGCATTATTTAATACCCTAGCGAAGAAGAGAGCTTATTCCAAGTAATTTGGACCCATTAAGAAGCTTCAGTGGCTTTGTTCTAAAACTAGTCTGATATGAACTATTTGACTAAAAGATTGGCAGCTTTTCAATTTATGCATTAAACATGAAGAATCAGTAACAAATGCATCAAATGATCATAAGCATACGGTTACAACTCATACAATTTACAGACCGGACTAGAACATACCGTAAAACAGACCGGTTCGCAAAACTGTTTAAAAAATTGTCTGTTCTCCCAATTCCTGTCCAGCCATCCCTTCCCTTAGTACTCTTTCAAAGAATTCTTCCAAAGTGTCTTTCCCATAACTCGGTGTCTTCTCAGCGCTGTACTCTCCAGTGTCGGGATCCAAAACCAGCATACTCTCAGCCGCATAGTACCTCCCGATCTTC
Source organism: Ficus microcarpa (assembly GCA_025413485.1). Classification (NCBI taxonomy): domain Eukaryota; kingdom Viridiplantae; phylum Streptophyta; class Magnoliopsida; order Rosales; family Moraceae; genus Ficus; species Ficus microcarpa. The sequence continues at coordinate 21,282,597 of CM046382.1, forward strand.
CCGAACTCAGCGGCATCTTCCATCGAAGGAAAGATCTTGACAAGGAAATCAAGAATCCCAATAGCAAAGTCCATTATCCCAATGGGGACTTTCAAAAACTTGGGCTCCTTCCCCAAGAGCTTGAACAACATTTCACCTTGCTCCAATGGTGTCAAAGCCTTCCCTGGCCCACCGATAGGCAGAACCCGATTAATCTTATCTTCACCCAACACACAATCAGCGATAAAAGAGGCTAAATCCGGTTCGCTAATCGGCTTACAAGCACACAACTTCCCATCCCCAAACATGACGTACGGCTTTCCATCTTTCACCAACTCAACCTGACCCCCCAAACTCTTGAAGAAAGCAGTTGGTCTCACAATGCTGTAACTAAACCCGCTATTCTCCTCCGCTTCCCTCATCAACTCCGCCTCGAATTTCAGCTTTGCCCGCTGGAACTCGAGGAGTGGCTTCTGCACACATATTGCAGACAGCAGCACAAAATGTGCAGCCCCAAACTTCTTCCCTGCTACAAGACTATTCTTTGTTGCTTCATAGTCAATCTTCCATGAGTCCTTAACACCGCCCGAACGGCTAGCTAAACACGACACGACAACATCAACCGGAACACCCAAACTCTCCACAGATGTCTCCAAAGTATCCAAATTTGTCACATCAGAAAAACACACATTGGCTCCTTTTAACTCATACATAGTCTCTTCCTTTCTGTTTTTCCCTCTAATCCCACTTTTTTCCCTGGCTACGGCTATAACATTGAACCCTCTATTAACCAACTCCTTAACAACAAATTTCCCAATATACCCAGTTGAGCCCACCACCAAAACGTTAACATCTTTTGGGTTTTTGCTTCTGAATGAAGCTGTGTTGAGAGTTTCAACGCTTGGGGCTGTAGAAGCTGTAACGGGGTTGAGTTCTTCTCTGCGGAACTTAAGGGAATTATCGGTAGGAGATGGGAAGGCAAAAGGGATGTTGGAGTTTACCTGGATTTTCTTGATGAACTGTGAAGAGAAGCGAGTGACGATAAAGCTCTGGTTTTTTGCTGAGTGGAGATTGAAGATGTGGGATGAGAATCGTAGAGACATTTTTTTGGCTTCTGGGTTCGAGGGATTGAGCGGAGAGATGGGTCTAGGATTGTTTGGTGGGAAAGAAAATGACGGAAAGTGAAGGAAAATGTGAGGCCAGCGTGGAGAGAAGGCGGTGTTCTTCCATTGTTGTGAAGAAGCTAGAGTCTGAAAATCTAAACGATAGGTGGATATGAGTTCTAGCTGAGAACTAGAGAGATGACGTGGCAGTTGGTGGATTTTCCTTGACAAGCACTACTAAAGGTATCTTCTTTATTTTGCTGAAAAGGACTAACGTTTTATATATTTTTACCAAAACCCCTCAAGGAAAAATATTAACATTTTGACACTTCTTCATTTCTTCTGCTTTCTGGACTGGCCCTTTTCTGAGATCTCTTTTCAGTCATTCAGCGGCAATTAATGTTCCACATGTGGTTGGACACGACTCATGCAGAATACCATCACCGATTCTTACTAAGAAACTGAAAAATTTATTAAAAAAAAAAAAAAAAAGCAGAAACGATGGAAATTGAGGAAGAAACAGATGAAAGAAAAAATTCATAAACGAATAAGGCTAATCACGAACGAGAGGGATCCACCGAGGCGATCCTTTTCCTTGCCTCTTTTCGGAAGAAAAGGAAGAACCGAACAAAATCAATGAAACGGAAGAGATCCAAATGAATGGAAAGGAAAAAGAAAAAGAAAAAACAAAACAAAACAAAACAAAAGATGAATTTCACTTTAAAGTGACACAGTATAAAATTAGACCCGTTTATAAAACTTATTATCTAAATATGAATCAGAATCAAGAAAATTTGAAGTTATAATTTACCATAACAGTGTAAATCCATCAACTATGGACATACGGGCAAAACGCCATAAATTATTATCCAACCACAATTCTCTAAAACAATACCGAAGTCGTTTCTTTTTCATTATTCAGAACATTAGACAAACTGACCCGATTTTTAACTTCTTATGATTACAAATAAATTTTGCAGGGAGGCTTACAGTTAGAATAAAGAAGCCACATACCTCCCTAATCAACAAACTAAATATATATACACAGGTGGCTTGGCTTATTCACACACTACCTTTATATTCATAGCATCCAGATTTATATAGATACAAATGTACATAAAAACCATTGAGAAACAAGTAGAAACATGCACTAGTTTTTTCCCACTTCTTCAAGCCTGTATCTGAGCGCTTTGACTATACCAGGGGGTGCTCGAGGGATCAACAATGGAGATCTGAACATGTAATACCTCATGAACAGCACCGCGACAGAGCACCCCAAGAACTTCTTTTTCCTTGGCAGTTAAAAGATCCGCCAGAGAGACACGGCAAATGTGAGATTCATCCCGCATCCGGAACCCATAGAACAATCTGCCAAGCTTCCACCATCTGATACACACTTGCCTATCTGAGATCTTGTGATACTGGAGTGCTTTCAGTATATTCTCAGCCTACCAATAAAAGATGCGACAAAATCAGGACCATGCCAAAACACCCTCTCCCAGAGGTTGTGACATTTCAAACAAATCTTAGAGACCGAGGGACTTAACAAAGAAATGCCATTCTAGCCAACAATAGAACTAACCACTACTTGAATGTGGTCGGCATATGTTAGGCTACTCATTAGTTTGACAATCATGAGTTCACAACAGTACAGCTTTTAGTTTTGGCATTTGCGCACAAAACCACCTTGGCTTCTAAGGATGCACACCCAAAAACTCAAAGGATTGGTGAACTGTCCCTCTTAGACATTATTCTACTCGGTACAAAGTAAGATCAACAAACGAGAAAGAAAGTGATAACAAAGTCTCGAACACAAAATTTGCTACTAGTACTTGCCAATAAGAGGATAACTACAGTATTTGATAGGGTACAAAAGAAATCCCACCGGTACAAAAGAGTTTTTAACGGTCATATTTTAATCAATTCTCTTAAATTATCATGTTTTTACTATTCTAATACAATTCTGATATGGTCTAATAATTAAAAACTGTCTCATACCGAGATTTTCATACACTACAAAATTCTCCGACAACAATCCAACCATCAAACCAGTAACTAGATGGGGTAGAAAAATCAGTACATACCGACACTCCAACCCTGTTGATGCTGTACTGCACGCCGACCAAATTAAGCACAGGATTAAGCTTTGGCTTGAAAAGCAGCATCTCAACATCTTTAAATCCAAGCTTCATATCGTCCAAATCTTCAATCGCCTTCAAATAATCACCAGCGTCGACCGATACACTTCGCGAAAATCGCTCCTCAAGCCCCACCGTCTCCATGACTCTACTCGCCAGCTCATTGTGCCTCTCTATGTAAAAGACCCTCCATTCCTGTGACACCATTTTCACCATTTTTTTTTTTTTTAAATTTCTTGAGTAATTTTCTTTTTAAAAAAAAACAAATTCTTATGCCTTCTTCAATGAAGTCTAGACTTACAAAGTAATCAACTTTCGAAGAGATTCAAATTTTACAAAAAAAAATAATAATAATAATTGAAAATATGAATTGAGATTAAGGCAAATACCCCAGAGAGAGTAACTTCGGCACCAGTAGACGAGGAAGAAGAAGAAGGCGGCGGCGAGCCTTCTTCAAGAAACCCTAGAAATGGCCATCTCTCTTTAACCAGAGACTCCCACAAGCAATCGGACTTGCATAGCTCTCTCCAAAACCTAGAACAACTTCCCAGTGCGCACAAATCCAATGCCTTTTCTTTCCAAATGAAAAAAAACAAAAACAAAAACAAAAACAAAAACAAAAACAAAAACACAAAAATTAAAAACAAAAATAAATAAAAATAAAAAACAGAGAGAAAAAGCTCCAGTAAATACTAAACGCCAGGGAAGAAAAAGGGAGTGAGATTGTAATGGGAAATTGTCGGAACCTGAAGAGAAGAAGCGATTTTGAGGGCGATATCATCGGGAAGCGATTTCTGAATGTGCTCCCACTCCATGATTTCTCTCGATTCTTCTTCTGTCGCTAGAAAATCCGTCTAGGGTTTCCGTGTGCTACCAAAAAGTCATCCCATTTTCCATCCCCCCACCCAAATAAATAAATAAATAAATAATCTCTAGTTTTCTGGATTGAATACCGACGAGTGAGGCTGACTCTGCGAGGAGGAAGGACCCCATGAAAATGTGTTCATATTTCCACAGCATTATTTATTTTTTTGAAGTCTCGACCTAATAAAAAAAAAGATAATCTTTCTCTGAATGTCTTTTAAATATTTATAATATTTATAAGGTCTAAAAATATCTATAATATTCATGAATATCTTATATATTTTTTTTTGAAGTTTTTACGAATATCTAAAAACTTAGGGAATTTTTTTCTTCAAAAATTTCAATTCTACGACACATTTCATTTTCTTTAATTGAATAAAATGTGACAACATATTACACAAGATAAAGATCATTATTATAAAATAGCAGGTGAAGGTATTGAATAATTATAATATATAAGAAGATGTGGGGTGAGTAAAATGAGTCAACCTGACGAAGATTCGCCTTAAGTTTTGATTTTATGAGCTTAAGAATAAAATAAAGTTCATAAGGTTATAATTCTTCTTATGATTTTCAAATGGTGTTTAATTTAGAAGTACAAAATTAAGAAGTTTTTTTTTAATATATATTAGTATATCTTCTATCATAAATTAATTTCAAGATGTCATTACACGCCCATTAAGACAACTCATCAAATTGAACAAAACAACAATATTCAATTATGGTTAATAGTCGGTAAAAATCAAGAAACATACATGAGACATTAGCAATTACTTTTAAAACTATTCAAAAGTAATATATTGACAAATATATTATTTATATTTGATCAGATCGACACATACATAATATTTTCTAATCTGCTAGAAACTCTTTTTAGATTAAGTAAACTCAAAACTTATACATAATCGTTTATGTTTGACATTTAATTTTATATACCTTATTATATTATAGTATGTTATTCATAATGATCAATGAGTACATAATATCATATTAAAATTACAGTGAACACTTAATTATTATGTTTTACTATTACATTATAGAATATAGTTCTCATATTTGATTAAAAATATATTATTTTTGTTATAAAATTAGTTCAAATTAGGTGATATTAATCGTTTTGATTCTTTGTAAAATTTTAACAAAAATTATTAGTTTTTATTTAAGTATTCATTTTTTTTATAAATTAAAATCTCGAAAACTCTATCAATATCAATATTTTCATTGATATTATTCATAAATCAAAATCTTGGCAACTCTATCCATATCGTCGTTGTCATCCTTAGTGATAATTTTGGGAAAAAAAAAAAAAATTTAAACAAACGACCGGTCGTTTTGATTTAAAAGGTTTTTTTATCCGTTTTAGCATTTTTCCCGACGACATGTCGTATGATGATCAAAGTTTTGCGGTCGTCTGGTTCAAAGAAACGACATGCCATTTGTAATTATATTCTGCTGTCGTTTGTGCTACTAAAGGACATGTCGTTGGTTAAGCTTAAAAAAAAAAAAAAAAAAAAAAAAGCTTGCGTTTGATGTTTAAAATCCTGATGTCGTAAAGATTGTCAGGACATTTCAAGTATAGATTTTCCGTCGTTTTCTACTATGAAACGACTTATTGTTGGTTAAGGGGGAAAAAAGTCATGTCGTTTGGTGTTTAAAAGCCTGATGTCGTTATGATTTAAAGATAGTCGTTGTCAATATGAAAACGATGTGTCGTTTTTCTTTAGGGAAAAGACTGTCACCTATACGAACGATGTCGCTTCAATCTCCCCCGAAAACGCAGACAAGCAATAAAATGGGTTTCGAAGATCAGAGCAACAAAAATGGGGATTATTTTGATCCACTTTCGAATTCCTTTGTTCGTTTCCGAATTGACAACCGAGTTCTTCCCAACTGGAATATCTCCTACGAAATTCACTCCGTTTCATCTCTGAATATCGAATTTTCCTCCGAGTTCTTCGCATTTACCGACCGGAAGCTCGAGGTTTGTTCATCGACCGAGACGTTATATTGGCTTTCACCAGTTTGTAAGTTTCATTCTCAGACTTGTCGAATTTCAAAAACACCAATGTCTCAATTTCTCCAAAAAATCATTCCGTGCTTTAATGTAACGAGTAATATAGTTGGTTTTGTCGGAAACCCAAATGTTTTTAGTCTCAGGTTGTTCTCAAGTTCTTCAAATCAACAATCTTTTACTGTCTCTTATCTCATAAATTCAATTGGGTTTTCTCAACAATCTGCTTTATCCGTTTCCAAGAATGTTAATTTTGATACTTGTGAGAAACCAGACAGAGTCATAAAGTCGTTTAAGAAGTATGGTTTCACTCAGACCCAAATCTCACGCCTTCTCAGAGGAAAACCCGAACTTCTTGTTGCGAATTCAGAGAGAAAGATTTCTCCCAAGTTGGAATTTTTTTATGCCAAAGGTGTTTCTTGGCCTCTGTTTGCCAAAACACTCTCTGTATTCCCTTCTATTTTGGCAAGGAGCTTAGATAAACATATTATTCCCTCATATGAACTCTTTAGGAATTTGATCAAGTCTGATGAGAGGGCCGTCGCAGCTGTGGAAAGGTATCCGAATATACTCTGCGTAAATGTTGAGGAAGTTGTTGCGCCTAAAATTGATATTCTGCGAGAACATGGAGTTCCTCACTCCAATATAGCTAAACTGGTTTCGAGGGAGCCTCAAGAGTTTGCATTAAGATCAGATCGCTTCCAACGGGTTGTTGAGGAGGTGGTGAGAATGGGGTTCGATCCAAAGAGGCTAAATTTTGTCCATGCCGTGATTGTGCTCCGTGGTTTGAGCAAATCGACGCGGGAAAGCAAGGTTAATGCATTTAAGAAGTGGGGTTGGTCTGAAGGAGAAGTTTCGAAAGCCTTTGAAAGGCATCCTTGGTGCATGATGCTATCTGAAGATAAGATTTTCACGGGCATGGATTTCTTCATGAGCAAAATGGGTTTGAGGCCTTGCCTTATCGCTAAGTACTCGGTCATACTATCGCTGAGCATGAAGAAGAGAATAATCCCGAGGTTTTCGGTTTTTGAAGCTTTACTCTCAAAAGGTTTTGTGAAGAAGGAGGTTAACTTACGTGAATTGTTTATGGATGGAGAAAATAAGTTCTTGCAGAAGTTTGTCACGCCTTATGAGAAGGAAGCTCCCGAGCTGTTGAACTTGTACAAGGAAAAATTGCATCTTTCAAATGAAAACAGAGATTGATATTAATGATAAAGAATGTTGAGAAGTGAGAAGAACCATGAGCTGCATTGCAGTTCATGTGAGATGAACGTTTTTTCTTTTTCTTTTTGTTTTTTTTTTTTTTTTTTTTATAACTACTTGAAACTTTTTGGCTTTGTTCTTCCTTGAGGTGAGCAACTCCCTTGGAATTTATGTGCAAATCAATTGAATGAACAATTGAAATGAATTATTAGTTAATATTAATCTTTAAATAGACTGAACTCTCGAATGAATTGCTAGTTGAGATTGATGCAATTTTGTTTCCTAACATAAGCTGATCATTGTAACCAACTATTATGATCCATTTGAAAAACACATTCATTTCCTATTATATTTCAATATAATGTATAAAATACAATATGCGTTTGGACATCTCTTTTTAAAATTGTATTCAAATGTAATTTCCAGTCTTTTCACTCCATAAACGACATGAAGTGTTCGGCCCTTTAAATTGAGGAACGACACATTGTACATTGTCTAAAAGTTTTACCGTCGTTGAGCCAAAAACTACTTGTCGGCTGCAGCTTCAAATTAAAAAGTTTTTGCCTGTCGTTTCTCTCTCTCTCTCTCTCTCTCTTTTAAACAAAAAAAGAGTAAAAAGTTGGTTCCCTTTGATAGGGATGGTATTTTCTCCCAACAAGCAAAACCATCTGAATGGGGGCTAATAAGGGAATCTTTGTCTTTTTCCCTGGTTTTTTCATCTACAAAACGTGTAAGGAATAAAATTGAAATAATTTTTGTCGAATTCAGTTGATACATTTGTAGTTTTAAAAAACAAAAGGTTAATTTAAAAAATAGTTAAAATTAAGAAATGTATATGTAGTTACTTTTATTTACTTATCTATACCTAACTATAAAAGTGCGAGTGACGGCAAGAATCCGGTGTGCACAGACTTCTTCACCAACCAAATGAGGCTGGTTAGCTTATCTACATTACTACAAATCGCCAGAAAACAAGTTCCTGCTGAAGTTTGTCGCACCTTGTAAGGAGGAAACTCCGGAGCTGTTGATGCTGAACAATGAAAAATCGGATCTTTCAAACGACTAGAGGTTGATGATAAGGTGTGAGTGAGATTAAGCGTCGGATAGGTCAATCCTCCCTTATCGATTTAGTTGGTCCGATTGAGAATCATTTCACTCTTCGCCTCCCTTAAGTCGACGTCAAAAAATGGAGTTTCAGTTTTGGTCGAAAAATGGAGTTTCAGTTTTGGAATTGATGTTTGGAAATCAATCTGGTGGTGCTTACTAGAGCGTGATCTTTTCTTTTAAATGCAGGCTTGTTGAAGCAATATTCAAGCACTTGAGTTGAGAATGTACAAGAGTTACCGTCTAAAATACCCATAGATGTCACAAATCTTGAGGAATAAATTTTGCTTAATAAGAATATTTGAGGAATTTTCAAAATCCTTTTTATGAAATGGATTTGAAAGTTTGTCATCCTCATAACTTGTTATTCTGTCATGTAAAGCGAAAAAGTGCCATCGCAAATTCATTGTGGGAGTAGACATGACGTTAATAGTATGATTTTTATACAACTATAATTGTTAGGAATCGAATGTTTTACAATAATAACTAAGATGATTTTCATCCATTGCCCTCTAAACTTTAGGATCAATGAATCACTTTTATTTTTATTTTTTGAATCTTGTATCCTTTCATTTTGTCCCTTATATTCGGCTAGAATTTTAATTAAAAACATATGGAAGAAAAAAGTGAATTAGTTATAGTCACGTTCAGTTTCTTTTTAGTAGAAATCTTAACAAAATGAGTTTGGTGCGATTTCCTTATTTTTCCGTCTATTTTTAAGAAATGTTCTAGTAAAATGAGTTAAATGAGACAAATTCAATGGGTGACATGAGTTTTTTAAAGTTTAGAAAATAAAGTGCGAATGATCCTAAAATTCGAAGGGCATAGATAATAATAATCCGAATAACTAACACAATAATTTATCATCTTGCTAGAACTAGCTAAATTAGGTAGGAAAGGAGTTAGGTTTTATGTTCGAAAGTTATGATTTTTTTTTTTAAATTAATAAAATAAAGGTTTACAAAAACGCATTTAAAAAAAAAACTCAATAATTTATCAAAAGTTAAACAATAAGTTGTAGTCGCAAATTAAATACTCTGAAAAAAATAAATAAATGTCATAAACTATTGATACTTTATCATCAAAGAGGATGTACACTTGATGGGGAAAAAAAAAAAAAAAAAAAGGTCCAACTATGGAGGCGACTTGTCGTTTTACTTCAGAAAAAAACGTCATGTCGTTGCAATTTCCTGAAACCCAGAAACGTATCGTTTTACGTTTCTATTTCGTATTCCCCAGAAACGCAGACATATTAACGAAATTTAGGGTTCGAAGATAAAAGTAACGAAAATGGGGGTGAGTATGGACACTGAAATTCCCCTGTTTCTTTCCAAGTAGACACCTTTTACTTCTTTTCAATTGGAGTATTGTCTCCTACAAGAGTCTCTCCATTTCAACTTCGAACTTCGGATTTTACTTAGAATTCTGCTCATTTCCTCTCTCCGAAGCTCGAGATTTGTTCAGAGAGCGGAAGACAATCGGCAGGCTCTCAACAATTTGTAAGTTTCAATCTCGGACCCATGTCTTGTTTTCTCCGAAAAACGGTTCTTTTTGGGTTCTCTAGTCTAAGGATCTTACCTAAAACTACTAATCTAGTAGGTTTTGTTGTCGGAAACCCAGATGTTTTTAGTCTCAGGTGGTTCTCAAGTGGTTCAAATCAACAACCTTTTAAGGTTTCTTATCTCATAAACGAACTTGGGTTGTCTCCACAATCTGCTTTAAAAGTTTCCAAGCATGTTCATTTTAAGACTCGTACGAAGCCAGACAAATTTGTAAAGTTGTTTAAGAAGTATGGTTTCACTCAGGGCCAAATCTCAAGCATTGTTAGAATATTCCCTCCACTGTTTTCATTGGATGCGGATAAAAATCTTTTGCCCAAGTTGGAGTTTTTTGAAGCCAAAGGTGTTTCATGGCCTCTATTTGCCAAAAGACTATCTTCGTTTCCTACAATTTTGGGAAACAGCTTAGTTAATAACATCATTCCCTCGTACGAGTTGCTTAGGAATTTACTGCAGTCTGATGAGTGGGCGATTGCAACTGTCGAAAGGTATCCCGATATACTCGCCGTAAATGTTGAGAAATACGTGGGGACTAACATTGATATTCTGCGAGAAAATGGAGTCCCTGATACCAATATAGCTAAACTGGTTCCGAAATGGCCTCAAGCTTTCACATCAAATCCAGATCGGTTTCGAGACGTTGTTGAGAGAGTGTTGGAAATGAGGTTCAATCTAAGGAGGCTAAATTTTGTTAAAGCAGTGCTTATAACAGTTGGTTTGAGCAGTTCAAAGTGGAAGAGTAAGGTTAGTGCATATAAGAAGTGGGGATGGTCTAAAGAAGATGTTTTGAAAGCCTTTCAAAGTGATCCTCGCTGCATGATGATATCTGAGGATAAGATTTCTGCGGGTATGGATTTCTTCATGAGCAAAATGGGTTTGAGGCCTTGCCTTATTGCTAAAAACCCAGCCATACTTTCGTTGAGCTTGAAGAAGAGAGTAATACCGAGGTATTCGGTTTTCCAAGCTTTACGATCAAAAGGTTTGGTGAAGAAGGAGGTTAGCTTGAACCAACTATTTATGGTTTCAGAAGACAAGTTCTTGCGGAAGTTTGTAGCTGCTCATGGGGAGAAAGCTCCGGAGCTGCTGAAGTTGTACGAGGAAAAATTGCGTCTCTCAAATGGACCCGAGACTGAAGATAAAGAATGCTGACAAGTAACGTATTCGTAGGCTGCATTGGAGCAAATCAAGTTTTTGTTTTGACCAACTGATAACTTTTTTAGCTTCTGCCTGCAATTTCTGTGCTATTAATTGAACGAGCAATTGCAATGAATTTATTAGTTTTATATTATGTTGAAATAGTGAACTCTTGATTGAATTGTATGGTAGACATTTTGACTAACTGCTAAAATAAAACTGTACTCACAGGTGGTGTCTAGTCGTTTGACACTATAAACGACATGAAATGTGTTGCCCTTTAAACTGACAAGCGACACATTGTACATTCTGTCAGAGCTTTGCCGTCTTTGAGCCAAAAACTACATGTAGCTTGAAATTAAAAAGAAAAAAAAAAGGGGGAGAAAATAAAAGTCGCTGCCGTTTGACATCACATAAAAACAGGTTTAAATGTTTGTTTATATTAATCATTAAAAGAGTCATGCAGTTCTTTCTAAACCTTTACTGTTTGTTTTTATGAATATTTTGGGTTTATGTCATATATTTGGTTAAGTCGTTGTCGTTTTATGATAAAAATGACTCCTCTCGTCCATTAAAGCCGTCGTCTTCTTTTTTTTTTTTTTTTTTTTTTTTTTGGTTGTTGTCCTTCATTCAAGAAACAAGATGTCGTTTGTTGAAATTTTTGTTGTCGTCAACTCAAAAACACTAAAAAGGTCGGTTAATTAGTTCCAAATATTCTCAAACTCTTTCGTAAACGACACTTATGTCCTTGAACTGCTTTTATGGTTAATATTATTGACCGGCTAAAATAAAACAAATGGAATACATCCGAGCGTTGCACTTTGAAATCGTGTAAATTTTGAACACCTCTAAGCATGTTTTGTTTATTGATTTGGTTCTTCTTCTTCTTCTTCCTTTTTTTTTTTTATTTTTTTTTATTTTAATAAGGGTTTATTTAGTTTCAAGTCCATTTTAAACTAAATTATACTTTTTTCATCATTGTTTTTGTCTTTTTCTGAAAAAATTTTTTGTTTTTTCTGAAAAATTTTTTTATTTTTTCTGAAAAATTACTATTGAAACTTAAAAATTTTAAACTAAACTCATTCACCAAACACCTGGAAGGTTTATCAATTTTGCTCTTATGTCTCTTATATGTTTTTTAGTAATAACTATAGACTATAATGTTCAAACGTCTATCCTTAAAAATCAAGGCAATAGAACTTTTGATAAGAAGTTTAGTCACGGTAAAAAGTCTTTTCCTACCAATTTGCTATGCAATTTGGTGAAAAAAAACAAAAAACAAAAAAACAAAACAAAAACAACAACACACATGATTTACTCTGTTATCAAAGAGGACGAACACTAACAGACAAACGTGACATGACGTCTATTTCTCGACAGAAGCAAAAAATAAATAAAATAAATAACCAAATAAAATGTTCTAACTATGAATCTTGTCGTTGGACACCATAAACGACATGATATGTACCGTTTGGTTATGTCTAATCCTTTTTTCTTTTTCCTTTCCTTTTCCTTTTTTTATCCTTTTGTTGAATGAGGCTTCCCAAGATAAAATACAAAATAGATCTACCAACTAAACCAGAGTAAAGGAAACAACAAAAAAAAAACAGAAAACCAGGATAGCTCTAGGGCAGAAAACAAAATCAAAACAAAACAAAAAAGATACATGTAAACTCATCTCCTCCTCCGACAGCATCCGACATCTGACAATAATGACATTTTCTCTTTTTAATCCAAGCCTGTTGTCAGATTCTCCTCTCCTGCCTCAAGGCGGATCGTAGTCCACCTCTCTTATAAAAGGTTAAAATTTGCTAATATTTCAAAGTTTTAAGGGCATTTGATTGATAAAGTCCAAAGTTCAAAGGACAAACATAAATGACCCGTTTGGTTCAACTATTCAAACCATTCAACTCAAACTTTTTTTTGTTTTTTTTCCAAAAAATTTTTATCTTTTTCCCAAAAAATTTTTTTGTCTTTTCTGAAAAATCAAAAAAATTTACTATTGAAATTTAAATTTCTCAACTTAAACTACTACACCAAACACCCTAAAAATTTATCTTCAATTTCCGTTAACAAAACGAGAAAAATTGTTAACTTTAGGAAAATAATTAATACAAATTAAACTTCATTGGTCCTTTTATAACAAGGTCTAGAATTTAGAGGACAAACATTAATTTGGCAAGAAAATGAAGAACAACTTATTATCATTTCATTGCATAAAACGAAGAAACAATAACAACAACAACAATAACAATAATAAGAAATCATGCATTTCAGCCTCTGTCTCAAGTAATAACTTTTGTAATTGTTACGTTTTGAAATAGTTCCCTACTCTTGTCGATTAAAAACGGTAAGTCGTTTAAACATGAAATAACGACACGTCGTTTTGGTGTGCGGGCCGGCATGTCGTCCGAGAATTACTCTGCTCTGTTGAAACTTGAACCTGGGTTTTACTTGGAAGCCCTTCTTTCTTCCTCTCTTGAACTGGAGATTTGCTCAGCTACAGAGAGAGTCGGCCCTCAACAATTTGTAAGTTCCTTTCAAACTTGTAGATTTTGAAAACCCATGTCTCGATTTCTCTTCAAAAGTATGATTTTTGGGTATTCTAGTACCAGAACAATTTCACCAACAACTAGAAATCTCGTAGGTTTTGTTGTCGGAAACCCAGATGATTTAAGTCTGAGATTGTTCTCAAGTGGTTCAAATCAACAACCTTTTAAGATTTCTTATCTCATAAACGAACTTGAGTTGTCTCAACAATCTGCTTTAAAAGTTTCCAAGTATGTTAGTTTTGTTACTCCTGAGAAACCAGACAAGTTTATTAAGTTGTTTAAGAAGTATGGTTTCACTCAGACCCAAATCTCAAGCCTTGTTAGTATATTCCCACAACTGTTTTCATTGGATGCCGATAAAGTTCTTTTGCCTAAGTTGGAGTTTTTTGAAGCCAAAGGTGTTTCATGGCCTAAATTTGCCAAAACACTCTCCGTGTATCCTACTGTTTTGGGAAGGAGCTTAGATAAACATATTGTTCCCTCGTATGAGTTCCTTAGGAACTTTCTGAACTCTGACGAGCGGGCTATTGCAACTGTCGAAAGGTTTCCGGATATAATCGGTGGAGATTTCAAGAACTATGTCTCCCCGAACATTGATATTCTGCGAGAACATGGAGTTCCTGACTCCAATGTAGCTAAACTGATTCCAAGAACGGTTCGAATATTCGTATCAAGTTCTGATCGGTTTCGAGAGGTCGTTGAGGAAGTGGTGGAAATGGGGTTCAATCCAAAGAGGCTAAATTTTGTTGAAGCAGTGGTTGTGATTCTTTGTTTGAGCAAATCAACTCGGGAAAGTAAGGTTAATGCGTTTAAGAAGTGGGGTTGGTCTAAAGAAGATGTATTGAAAGCGTTTCAAAGTTATCCTCGGTGCATATTGGTGTCTGAAGATAAACTTTTTGGGGGCTTGGATTTTTTCATGAACAAAATGGGTTTGAGGCCTTGCCTTATTGCTAAGTACCCGGCCATACTTTCATTGAGCTTGAAGAAGAGAGTAATACCGAGGCACGCGGTTTTGCAAGCTTTACTGTCAAAGGGTTTGGTGACTAAGAAGGTTAGCTTAAGTCAACTATTTATGGCTTCAGAGTATAAGTTCCTGCAGAAGTTTGTAGCTGCTCATGGAGAGGAAGCTCCGGAGCTGTTGAAGTTGTACAATGAAAAATTGAATCTTTCAAATGGAATCAGAGATTGATGACAAAGAAAGTTGAGAAAGTATTGTGGGCTGCATTGCAGTTTTATGCAAATCAAGTTTTTGTTTAATTCACTTGTAAACTTTTTTCAGCTTCTGCTGTGCAATTAATTGAATGAACAGTTGCAATGAATTATTACTATGGCAAACCATTTTAAAACACTCGTCTCAAAATTTTTTTTGTCTTTTTCCTCAAAAGTTTTATCTTTTTCTCAAAAAGTTTTTTGTCTTTTCTGAAAATTCAAAAAAATTTACTATTAAAACTTAAAAATCTCAACTCAAACTACTCCATCAAACACCTCCTGTTGTATTGTCTTTGACACCATGAACGACATGATATTTACTGTCTGGTTTTGTCTAATCTTTTTTTTTTTTTTTTTTTGTCCTTTTGTTGAATAGAGGCATCCCAAGATAAAACACAAAATAGATCTACCTACTAAACCAGAGTAAAGGAAACAACAAAATATTGGGATTTTATTAATTTTTATCACGGGCTTACATATTAAATAACAATTATATTATGGTCTATTTAATTTAATAGGATCAAATAAGTGATCTATTAATTCGGCTCTAGAGATATCTATTAGGTATGGACTTTAATGTCTAGAAATCTAATACTAATTAAATTAAAGTTTATGGGAACCTAATTTGAGTTAGTATTTAAAGGTCATTGTAAAGATTGCGGTCTCCAAGTCAAATCATAATACGTAATATTTGCTCTCCTCATCTTTCCTCATTAAGAGAGAGAATCTATAGAACACTTAAGAAAACTAAAGAGATTTGACTATGGAAGACTTCATCATTTTTTAATTTGTCTTTATGAATTCAGGTACGCTTCTAAATAATTTTTCTTTATGAATTAACATGAGATCTTGGATTTTGTGATAGTTTTCATCAATTAAAGTTGTTGAAGTTGTACAATGAAAAATGAATCTTTCAAATGGAAACAGAGATAGATGATAAAGAAAGTTGAGAAAGTATTGTGGGCTGCATTGCAGTTTTATGCAAATCAAGTTTCTTGTTTCGTTTGATTTATTAGTTAAGTTTAAAAATTTTGGATAAGTTTGGTTACAAAGTTCAAACTTAAAGTTTGAACTAAAATTTTTGTCCTTTTCCTAAAAAGTTTTTTGTCTTTTCTGAAAAAAATTTTTATCCTATCTAAAAAATCAATAAAAATTACTATTCAAACTTAAAAATTCTAACTCAAACTTATTCATCAAACTAACCCTTAAATTTGAGTTGAAAATTTTAAGTTTGAGTTAAAAATTTTTGTTGACTTTTCAAAAAAAATAAAAATTTTTTCAGAAAAAAATAAAAATTAATATAAAAAAATACATTTTAGTTTAAAATAAGGTAATAAACCAACCAAGTTTTGTTTGATTCACTTGAAAACTTTTTTCAGCTTCTCCTTGTAATTTCTGTGCAATTAATTGAATGAACAGTTGCAATGAATTATCGTCCTTTTGTTGCAATGAATTTCTGTGCAATTAGTTTGAGTTGTCTCTGACACCATAAACGACATAACATTTACTGTCTGGTTTTGTCTAATCTTTTTTTTTTTTTTTTTTTTTTGGTCCTTTTGTTGAATAGAGAACACAAAATAGATCTACCTACTACTAAACCAGAGTAAAGGAAACAACAAAACACACAGAAAACCAGGGCAGCTAAAGGCCGGAAAACAAAAACAAAACAAAACAAGACAAAAAAGAGACATGTAAACTCATCTCCTCCTCTGACAGTATCCCAATTCTGACAATAATTAGTTTTCCTATCTTTAATCCAAGCCCCTAGTCACGTTCTCCTCTCCCGCCTCAGAGGCGTATCATAGCCTGCCTCTCTTAGTACGAGGTTGAATTTTGCTAATGTTTCCAAGTTCAGGGCATTTGATAGACAAAGGCCGAAGTTCAAGCGGCAAACGTAAAATATGGGGGTGTTTGGTTTAAAATTTATTTTAAATTAAATTGTATTTTTTTCATTATGATTTTTGTCTTTTTCTGAAAAAGTTTTTTATTTTTTCTGAAAAATTACTATTAAAATTTAAAAATTTTAAACTAAACTTATTCACCAAACACCTCCTATGTCTTCAATTTCCGTTAACAAAAAGAGAAAAATTGTTGACTTTTCAAAATTTAGGAAAATAATTAATACAAATCAAACTTCATTGGTCATTTTATAACAATGTCTAAAATTTAGAGCACAAACATTAATTTGTCCCTTAAATCTAGTAATAGCACTTCTTATTATTTTTAGAGTTTGGAAAGCAAATGAGGAACAACTCTCGGTAAACGAAGAAAAAATAATTAATAATAATAACAATAAATCATGCGTTTCAGCCTGTGTCTCAAGTAAATAATAACTTTTGTAATTGATCCGTCAATTAAAAAACGGAAGGTCGTTAAACATGTACAAACGACATGTCGATTGGTGTGCAGGGACAGTACAAATGGGGCAACACTGTTTGCAATGTGTCCGAAAATATACTCTGTTCCGTGGAAACTTGAAGCTGGGTTTTTGGAAACCTTTTCCATCTTCCTCTCTGGAACTCGAGATTTGCTTTGCTAGAGAGAGAGAGAGTCGGCCCTCAACAATTCGTAAGTTCCTTTCAAACTTGTAGATTTTGAAAACCCATGTCTCGATTTATCTTCAAAAGTATGATTTTTGGGTATTCCAGTACTAGAGCAACTTCACCAACAACTAGAAATCTCGTAGGTTTTGTTGTCGGAAACCCAGATGTTTCAAGTCTCAGATGGTTCTCAAGTGGTTCAAATCAACAACCTTTTAAGGTTTCTTATCTCATAAACGAACTTGGGTTGTCTCCACAATCTGCTTTAAAAGTTTCTAAGTATGTTAATTTTGATACTCCTGAGAAACCAGACAAGTTTATTAAGTTGTTTAAGAAGTATGGTTTCGCACGGACCCAAATCTCAAGCCTTGTTAGGATATTTCCACTACTGTTTTCATTGGATGCCGATAAAGTTCTTATGCCGAAGTTGGAGTTTTTTGAAGCTAAAGGTGTTTCATGGCCTAAATTTGCCAAAACACTCTCTGTATATCCTACTGTTTTGGGAAGGAGCTTAGATAAACATATTGTTCCCTCGTATGAGTTCCTTAGGAATTTTCTGAACTCTGATGAGCGGGCTATTGCAACTGTCGAAAGGTTTCCGGATATACTCGGCGGAGATTTCAAGACCTACGTCTCCCCTAACATTGATATTCTGCGAGAACATGGAGTTCCTGACTCCAATGTAGCTAAACTGATTCCGAGATCGGTTCGAATATTCGTATCAAGTTCCAATCGGTTTCGAGAGGTCGTTGAGGAAGTGGTGGAAATGGGGTTCAATCCAAAGAGGATAAATTTTGTTCAAGCAGTGATTATAATTCTTGGTTTGAGGAAATCAACGTGGGAGAGTAAGGTCAATGCATATAAGAAGTGGGGTTGTTCTAAAGAAGATGTTTTGAAAGCCTTTCTAATTAATCCTTGGTTCATGACTGTCTCTGAAGACAAGATTTTTGCGGGCATGGATTTCTTCGTGAATAAAATGGGTTTGAGGCCTTGCCTTATTGCTAAGTGCCCGGTGATCGTTTCAATGAGCTTGAAGAAGAGGGTAATACCGAGGCATTCGGTTTTTCAAGCTTTAATGTCAAAAGGTTTGGTGAAGAAGGAGGTTAGCTTAAGTCAATTATTTAAAGTTACCGAAACCGAGTTCTTGCAGAAGTTTGTAGCTGCTCATGAGAAGGAAGCTCCGGAGCTGTTGAAGTTGTACAATGAAAAATTGCATCTTTCAAATGAAAACAGAGATTCATGATAAAGAATGCTGAGAAAGAATTTTGGGGTTGCATTGCAGTTATATGCAAATCAAGTTTTTGTTTTTGTTCCTTTTTTTTTTTCCCTTGAAAATCAAGTTTTTGTTTGATCCAATTAAAAACGTTTTTAGGTTCTGTTTGTAATTTCTGTGCAAATTAATTGAATGAACAATTGCAATGAACTATTAGTTTTAAATTATATTGAAATAGTGAACTCTTGATTGAATTGCAGGCTGAGACTGATACAAATTTCTTTGGTAGACATTTTGACTAGCTACTGCATAGAACTATCTCTCACAGGTGGTGTCTGGCTTGAGACAATAAACGACATGACATGTGCTGCCCTTTAAACTGATAAACGACACATTGTACATTGGTTTAAAAGTTTTGATGTCGTTAAGCCAAAACTACATTTAGCTTGAAATTAAAAATGTAAGTCTCTCTCTCTCTCTCTCTCTCTCTCTGAGAAGTAAAATGTTGATGCCCTTTGACATGAAAGTACTTTTAGATGAGTAAAAACTTCATGTAATTCTTTATGAACCTGCACGGTTTGCTTTATCAGGATAGTATGTCGTTTATGCGATGTATTTTGTTAATTTGGTTGTCGTTTTGAATAAAATGTCTCGTCCATTGAAGCCAACATGTCTTCTTCCTTTTTTGTTTTGTTGTCCTTCGTTCAACAAAAGAAGGTGTCGTTTGTTGTACGGCTTATCCTTAAATTTTTTATAATTAAAAGGTCCACAAACTCCTAAAAATGGTGCAAGTCAATTCTTTTTGTAAGTCATTTTTTTGGTCAACTTCCGTTAAAAACTTGATAGAAACTTATTTTTGATCTTAAATTTTAAAGGAATTTACTACATTACTCTTAACAAAATTACTAGAAAAATAACTTTCTTTTGGAAAAGTATCTAGAATTTCTACTTCTCCTTTTTCCTTTTTTTTCTTCAGACGTTTCTGACCCTGCCTGTTCTTCTGCACATGTATTTGTTTTTTGTTTTGTTTTGTTTTTTTGTTTTTTGTTTTTTGTTTTTGAATGAAATTTGCATTTCTTCAATTCGATTAAATTGCAGAAAAAAATTTCAACTTCATACAAGATTAAATACAATCAAATTGGCAAGGAAAATAGCAATTCTCCCCTGCAACTTAACCTAATTTTGTGGTACAACAAAAACTTCACACTAGCCCTCAATATCCTTAAACTTACGCTCTTTTTATGAAATATATTAAACTCAAATTTTTTATCTTAATTTTTATCTTTTTTTTTCTTAAATTAATAATAATTATAATTAATTTTTAAAAAATTAATTAATTCAAATTTAAAAATTTTAACTTTAAGGGGTGTTTAGTTGAATGGTTCAAACTATTCAACTCAAACTTTTTTTTGTCTTTTTCTCCAAAAATATTTGTCTTTTTCTCAAAAAATTTTTTATCTTTTCTGAAAATTCAAAAAAATTTACTATTAAAACCTAGGGGCAGTTTGGTGGAGTAGTTTGAGTTGAGATTTTTAAGTTGGAATAGTAAATTTTTTTGAATTTTCAGAAAAGACAAAAAACTTTTTGGGAAAAAGACAAAAACTTTTTGGTAAAAAGACAAAAAAAAGTTTGAGTTGAGTTGAGTTGAGTTGATTTACCAAAGAGGGCTTTAAAAATCTCAACTCAAACTACTCCACGAAACGGGTTATTAAACTATTTAATGAAAAGGTCAATCCTCCTCGTCCGTGGTGTCGGCGACAAAGTACATGGCTTCTGAGATGTACCCGTGGTGTCGGCGACAAAGTACATGGCTTCTGAGATGTACGTGAGAGCTCGAAAGTGCAAGTCGTCATGGTAATGACACCGCGAGGAGTGGAGGCACGACCGACGATGGAGTCCTTGAGCCAGAGGAGCTTCCCCTGTTTCGGGACGAATCAGCGGCGGCACCAGGTCTTGATGTAGTCGCCATCCTTGGTCAACCACCCGGCATGCCCGGCTTCGAACAGAACTCGACAACGTTGTTGTCTTCGGGGCTTCGCTGGGTAGGTGGCGGCTCACGGCCGCTGTGGATGGTCGATTAGTGGTGGTTTTTGGAGATCTGGGTTGGGTTTGCTGGGTGTTTCTCTCTTTGTGCAGATCTTGTTTGTCGCCGGCGACAGGGGCTTCACTGGGTTGGCGGTGGCTGACGACCGTGGTGTATGGTCGGTCAGTGGTGGTTTTTGGAGATCGGGGTTGGGTTTGCTCGTGGTGGTTGTGTGTGGTGGCCGGTGGGTCAGCGGTGGTTTGGAGATCTGGGCTTGGTTCAATTGTTGTTGGAATTTGTTTGAGGTGCCGTTGAAAATCATTTTTGAGGAAGAAGATGATGAATAGTGTTTAAAATTTACACCACCTAACATGTTTAGTTAGTAACTTTTTTCATTTGACTTGTAAATTTTGTCTGCAATGAATAGGGATTATACGTAGTGTATGAACGTCCAACCTTGAAAAGTCAAGGCAGAAGGACTTTTGACAGAGTTTAGGCCGGGTAAAAGTCTTTCCTACCAATTTGCAATGCAATTTCGTTGGAAAAAGAAAAAAAGAAAAGAGAGAGAGAGAGAGAGAGAGAGATCAAAGTTTCCACATGCTTGACAATGTCAAAAGTTCATCAAATGCCCCACTCAAGTTTTTTTATCTTATTTTCTCTTTTAAT
>CM046382.1:21303994-21366358 GCA_025413485.1 Ficus microcarpa
TTTGCTCATTGCTTGTGAATTTCCTCCTAAGATCTTCAATCGGAAAAGAAATGGACAATTCTTTGAAAAAAAAAAAAAAAACACTAAACAAAACAACTAAAAAACTAAACCAAACAATAATGTCTGCAACTCATAAGTGACAAACAACAACAATTTATTATAGAACCAGAATTACAAGACTAGGCACTTTTATGAAGCTCGGAGAAGAGGACATCAAAATCCCAACTTCCAAGACCATGTTTTATGAACAGAAGAAACCACAACATTTCTAAACAACAGCAACAACAGAAAACATGGGGACAAGAGTAGAGTGAGGAACATAAAGGAGAAGACTCGGCGGGAATTTTCAACAGCAGTGATGCACGGCGACGATGACCCGTCGCCGTGGTGGTGTCATGCAAACAGCCATGATAGTAAGAGCTAAGATGATCACTATGAAAAAACCTAAGAGATCAGGTCCATCGTCTTCGGCTGAGCAGCAGAGTTTGGCCATCTTCAAGGCTTCAATAGAGAAAGGGCGAAAGAGAGCTCAAGAATACTTTTTTGGCATGTGAATGAATGCGTTGGAATTGTTGTACGATGTTTTTTAACATATATAATCTAGATACCATTTCATGTTGACTTGGAATATCTTATTTAGGTTTAATACCGGCCTAGTTGTTTACACCTAATATTTCTTTTTTCCCAATGGAAGGGTACAATATTTGACATGTGAACTAACATGCTTTGTCTCTTGTCACCTCCCAATCTCAATTTTGATAGACTGAAATCAGACCTCAAATTCCTGAAATGGGCTCTAGTTCTTGCATTTGTCATTCTTTCCTCTTTTAACCGTAGAAATAATTACATCAATTGTGTTGCTTATTTTTTGAACGAATTTGTTGCATTTAAAGCAATTATTAACATTATGTTGTTAATTAGCAGAGACATGACAATGATACCAATTATGGTCATGAAGACGCATGCAAACAAAACAGTGCTGACAGGGAAGTGATTTGTCTACTCAAGAGTTCGGATCATTCACTCAAGGACTCGAGCATGCTGAGTTTAGGGTTAGTTTGATAATGAGTTTAATTTAAACTAAATTGTACTTTTTTTATCATGATTTTTATTTTTATTTTTTTAAAGTTTTTTGTCTTTTCTGAACAAGTTTTTTTTGTCTTTTCTGAAAAATTACTATCGAAACTTAAAAATCTTAAACTAAACCCATTCACCAAACACCCCCTTAGAGTTATACTAAAAAGTTCAGATTAGAACTTAAAAATCTTAAACTAAACTCATTCACCAAACACCCCCTTAGAGTTGTACTAAAAAGTTCAGATTAGAACTAGTGTGCTTGTCGTCATTCTTTTTTCAATTGATGGATTGCTTGGAGTACAAACAAAAATATAAACTGTGGGTACCAATACAAGATGAATAAACGTTATTTATAAGTCAATTTAGCATGAACTAGTAAATGTATAAAAGAACCTTAGACAACAATCTCTCTCGGTGGATGGTAGTTTCTAATGGTAATTGTAGGAACAATGTTATCAGCTCCGTGTACATAGATCTAATCGCAACTCACAAGTTCACGTCAGCCGCTCGATCTTCAATCAGCGATATGAATCTGAGTTTCAGAGTTCTCTATTAATGTGGAAACATGAAAGTCTGAAACTGGAATGAAGTATAACGAACTAGAAACAAGATATCTGCAGCTCCATGGTTAAACCATTATCCAAAGGCCAATATAGTTCAACACTTTTCACTATGAGTAAACTGATTCCGACATTCCGAAAATGAGGATAGATGGAGAGTATTTCAAAGGGTCTCCAGGAAATGAGCAAAACTCGGGTATTTTGGCTCCCAGCCTAGTTCCTGACGAGTTTTTGTGTTGTTCAATTTCTTTCCTAAAGGATCGTCAACTCCTGCACAGAAAATAAGAGATGGAAATGTATCAGAAACACCAAAAACATGTCACTATCACGGAAAGAAAAGAGGGGAAAGTTGTTACAAGTCCTAAACAGAAGTAGGGATATAAGTGGGAAAAGAATAATTTTCACCATTATGAAAGAAAGTTTATTCCTTACGTAGTTCTGCAAGACATATCAAATACAAGTACTACCTGTAAATGCCTCAAACTTTTTACTGAATTTTCCACTTTTATTAACCAAGTCCATTACTTCTTGCCTGCAAAGATTTGACAGTGTGAGCGAAAATTTTTTGCAGATGCTGATCCTCCAAAATGAAAGTACTTCTTTAGTTATTAACTTCTTTTATCAGTTCCCAACTTGCCATACGGTAAGAATCTACATAAAACAGGAGGGGAAGAGAGAGAGAGAGAGAAGAGGAGGGGGAGAACAGGGACCTGGATAAAGGATGATTATCACAGCCCAAGAAAATTCGGCCACGCAATCTCTTATTTAAGATTGTAACCGCAAGGGAAGCAGCATCCTGTACAAACGAACACAAGCGAAAACTGGCAACCATCATCATTTCCCAGGAATGGACCATAATGAAACAAAGTAGTAGTAATACCAACAATCAAACAACGTATAATCATGCAATGCATCATATGAAACCCGAACATGAACAATATTCCACAATGAAAAAGCTAAAAGAAAATACAGGCCCCATTCATAGACAAAACTAAGACTAAGAGAACATATTTTAATGGTGAAAGATTATGAATGATCACATTCTCGCCATCACAGTTCACAGATTCAAATGTAAGTGAGCAAGGATGAAGATCAAACCTCATAATGAATTAGATTCAAAATGTGATCTGGACGCATCTCAACAATCCCCTTCCCCAACCAATATGTATGTGCACCTCTGTCTGCTTTGTATGCAATGTTAAGGTCTCTCTTATTCATAAATAATATATCGCAATATGCCAAAATCCACCCAAATTCCCTGAAAATTTTCCATTATTACATGTTATCTTGAATATTAGAGTTCACAAAGGATATGTAAAGTCCTGCCAATCTAACAACACAACCACCAAACTCCAGAACTACTTTTTCTGCTTTCAGAAGGACATCCGTTCTGGGGCTTCTCCCTATTGGCACCACCGGAGTGTCCTGCACAAAGGAACATGAATATCATGAGATGAGAAGAATTCATAAACACAGCAGAGTCAGTGTAGACTCATGATAGAAAGCCTCTACCAATAGAGATATGTGAGTCTTAATGAAATTGCTACCTCATCACACTCTCCGTTGTCGTTGCAATCATATGGTGCAGAGCTTGAGGTAAACAAGAAAGAACCTTCACCATTCCAGCTCAATGCAGCTTCTCTTATTTAATTCATCACACAACCAACCAACAACATAAGTGGAAAATCAAGAGCAAAAAAACAACATAAGAGCAAAAGGACGACAAAAAGAAAGGTACAAAATCATGCTATGTAAGTATCACCATCAGTGATTTACCCAAAAAAAAAAAAAAAAAGTATCACCACCAGTGATCTTCATCCCTAAGTTGTAACCAATCCCATTTTGACAAGTTAACTCTTGGGTCTCCGACACTCGCAACATACATCGCAGGAACCCACACAACTTTATGTGGTGATATTTCTTTAGCTACACAACCATTGGTGCTGAAATCACATATATTCACATGTCAAGTTTGAGGCTCGTAATTTATAACATGGAGACCCAAATATTTTTGTGAGGCAATATTCGATCAGTTTAAAAATCAACTGTGATAATCTATAACTTGAGATTCAAAGATTACTGGTGAAGTGATCTATCTTTCTAACTACACGATGGCAAAACTCTACCTAATCAAGTAACACTCATACTCAAAAGAGTGACTTGGGGAGAAAATCAGCAATTATTTTCAAGCTTACCTCACATCACCAGCATAGTTCGGGGACCGAGAGGGAGGAGCACAGAATATGACATAAGGAAACTTGTTGGTCGTTTCTGTACCCTTCAAAGATGGATTAATGCCCATCTCAATCAACTCCTCATGGTGATCGGCGGTCACAGTTTGCCCATGTATTTGACACTCCGGATGCTCCTAATTTCTCCAATATATACCGAACTCAACCATCAATCACTAAACATCACCAAATTGCCAAAAATACAATACAAATCCCAAGTTCTCATCCAATTTCTAAGCATCACCACACCAAAAAAAAAAAAAAAAAAATCCAATCTCATTTCACAAGAAAACCCACTTAGCCATTAACCAATCCCAAGTTTTGCATCCAATTTCACAACAAGCATAAAAATATTAATCATTAAACATAACCCAAATTGTCAACAAAAATAAAAATAAAAATCCCATCCAATTTCACAACAAAAACCCCGCTAAACCAGTAATCACCATACTAAACATCACCCAAAATACCCCCAAAAAAAAAATACATTTTCTGACATCCAATCGAGTTAGGACACGTTACCTGTCGCCATTTCTGCGCCACCAAGCGACCGAGAACTCCCGGCCCAACAATCAGTAAATCATTCTCTCCAACCAGACTAGAAGAAGAGACCTTCAGTTCTTCCTTTGTAGCACCTGAATCAAAACCAACCCAAAAAATTCACCAAAAAAAGAAAGGAAAAAAAAATCCCATGAATCTAGACTATAAAAGAAAATATGGGTAAGAGAGAGAAAGACCAATAGTGGAAGAACCAGAGAGTTGGACAGGCGAAGTAGCCATTGAAGAAGAGTGAAAATTGTTGTTGCTTTTGAGGAAAAAATTGGCCTTGGTAATAGAAAGGAGGGAGGTTGGGAAATGACGAAGGAGCCCCTGGGTTCTGGCGACGGTTGTGAAGGGGACAGCGGTTCCCATATCGTGGGTGTTTTGGTCTTTTTGCCTCCTCCTTCTTCTATTTTCTTTCCCCACGTTTGTTGCAGCGGAGAAGGCGAGAGAGAGGTTGGGTGGGAGTCATGGAACTGGATATGGAAGGTATTTCTCTATCCAATGGAGGAGTGACACGTGTTCACCTGAGTTATGGATGAATCCTTGGGGAAAATTTTCTTCCATATTTCATAACAGCAACTACAAAGCATATGTAGCGGTACAAGAGGGAAGAATACAACCGTACACGGCTAAGAGATAACCATCCAAGGAAAGAAAACATCAGTATCCCTTGAAATAACAAATCAAATAATATTTGATCCTATTCAATAATCACTCAGGGTACGTTTGGTGAATGAATTTGAGTTGAAAATTTTAAATTTGAAATAAAAATTTTTATTGACTTTTTAAAAAAGACAAAAATTTTTTCAGAAAAAGACAAAAACTGATATAAAAAAATACTATTTGAGTTTAAAGACACCTCAAATCTATTGTCAATGACAGCTCATTGACAACTCACGTCAACACTCCCTTTAAGCATAGATATCTGTGATGCCCAATTTGTCAAGTGAGTTGTAAAAAACCTTGCTTGGAATAGCCTTTGTAAAAATATCTGTTAATTGATTTTTAGATTTCACAACTAAAAAACGAATTATCTTTGATCTTTGAGATTTTGTTTGATGAAATGTCAATCTACCTCAACGTGTTTAGTACGATCATGTTGGACTGGATTATGAGCAACATCAATGATTGCTTTATTGTCACAAAATAGATTCATCTCATAACTAGAAAATATGCCGATTTCAGTTAGTAGCCTTTTGAGCCAAAGAGGATCACAGAGACCTTTGGCCGTTCCTCTAAACTAATCCTCAACACTTGATAAAAATACCACATTTTGCTTCTTGCTCCTCCATGGGACTAAATTACCTCTTACAAAAGTAAAATAGCCCGCCGTGGACTTTCTATCATCAACGCTTCCTTCCCAATCTGCATTTGTGTATCCTTCGATATTACAATGATTGTTCTTGGAGAACATCAGTCCTTTTCTAGGAAAAGACTTTAAATAGCAAAGAATCCGTACTACAGCATTCATGTGATCTTGAGTCGGATGGTGCACAAACTGACTTACTATGCTTATAGCATAGGCAATATGGGGACGAGTACGGGATAAGTAGATTAGCTTACCAACTAGTCTTTGGTATTTTTCTTTATTTGTTGGCACCTGATCTGTATGCTCTCTGAGTTTGTGGTTTTGAATGATTGGAGTATCTACTGGCTTACAGTCCAATAACCCAAATTCTGATAAAAGGTCTTGTACATATTTCCTTTGAGAAAGAAATATACCTTGATTTGATCTTGCCACTTCAATTCCCAAAAAATACTTAAGCCCTCCAAGATTCTTCATGTCAAATTATGCGATCAAACTGTTCTTAGAGTCTAACGATCTCTTCCATATCATCTCCCGTAATAATCATATCATCAACATAGATTATAAGGGTCGTTAATTTTCCCCATCAGTATTTTAGGAACAAAGTATGATCTGAGTTACTTTGTTGAAACCCATAAATTTTTCATAGCCATGCTAAAACGACTAAACCAAATGTGGGGTGATTGTTTTAGCCAGTAGAGAGCTCATTATAACTTACATATAACTCCAAAGTTATTGGATGCAGTATATCCAGGCAGAATTTCCATGTAAACCTCCTCCTCGAGTTTGCCGAGGAGAAATGCATTTTTTACATCAAACTGATGTAGTGGCCAGTCTAAATTTTACACAAGAGATAATAGAACTCTGACAGTATTCAATTTTTCCACTGATGAAAAAGTCTCCTGATAATCCATATCATAAGTTTGCGTATATCCTTTCACCACCAAGCTCGTCTTGTATCTCTCGATGGACCCATATGCCTAGTATTTGATGAAGAATACCCACTTACATCCAACTATTTGTTTCCCTTCCAGCAATGGGACAAGGGTCCATGTCTCATTTTTCTACAGCGTCTCCATTTGTTCTTTTATTGCTGAACCCATTTTGGATCTATTAAGGCTTCTTGGATCCTGTTTGGATTGTGGCATGAGGACAGTTTGTGTGCAAATGCTTTCAGCGGTTCCGAGAGCTGTTGAGTGGATACATAATTTCTTTAACAGTTGGGGTTTCTTCAACAAAACCCCCCTTCTTAGTACCACGCCCAATGATTTCCTTAAGGAGAATATCCTGAAAAAGACAAAACAGGTTTTTGGTGAACGAGTTTAGTTTAAGATTTTAAAGTTTCAATAGTAATTTTTTAGAAAAGACAAAAAACTTTTTCAGAAAAAGATAAAAATAATAATGAAAAAAATACAATTTAATTTAAACTAAACTTTCAACCAAACACTCTCAAAAAGTTGGATAGATTAAAGCGACACACTTTAGTTCCTCAGTAGCTTCACGACCTACAGATATCAATCTATTTAAATCAAAAGGGAACTTAGACAATTGCCTAAGGCCCAGCTTTGAGCCCAATTATAAAATTTCACTCGTATCTCTAATATAATATATTTTAATTGAATTAAATTTTTACATAATTATTTTAAGTGTTAATTCGTTATTGACAAAAAAACAAACAAACAATGGGAATTTTGGGGAAGGAACACAATGGATTCTTGGAAGTTGGCGTAATGATAGTCTAATTTTTATGTGTAAACATATTTAATTTGAAAATTTTTTTTTCTTTTAATAATTATTAACTTTCATTTGATGAAAATATAATGGAAAAATATTTTTGAATCTTGACGACATTTTTTTAATAGTGATGGTATATTTAACTTAAATTAGAAGTGTTGAAGAGAATTTTTGAAAAGAAAACCATCAATCTAATTTGAAATATTTTAGTTTTAAAAAGAAAATTCTTTCTAAATGTATGTATTGTTTAGAGAATATTGACAGTTTGCAGTAATTATTTATACAAAAAATATTAATTAAATAATTTTTTAACTTTTATGATCCGTTTGGTGAATAAATTTGAGTTGAAAAAGTATAATTTGAGATAAAAATTTTTGTTGACTTTTCAAAAAAGGCAAAAATTTTTTCAGAAAAAGATAAAAACTAAAATGAAAAAGTACAGTTTGAACTCGTTCACCAGACAAGATCTTAAAAATAGATATCTTTTTTAATTTGAAAAAATACTCATTCAGAATTTTCGTCTAAGGCCCTAAAAATACTTAAGCCGGGCCATGCCTGAGATGAATGAGTTCCATCAAAATAAATAATATCATATTCTTGTCGTCAAATCTTCTAATGCCGTGATTCTTTGGGGAAAATTTTCTTCTATATTTCATGGCAGCAAATACAAATAAAATGACCATCCCTTGAAATAAGAAATCAAATAAAATCTGATCCGATTCTATAATTACTCAAATCCATTGTCAATGACCGCTCATTGACAACTCACGCCAACAGTGGACACGTATGGTAAGATGATCATGGTCGTTGACAGTTCGTAACCAGTTGGTTGACTCCATTAAGAGACGATGATGTCTGTCGGGGCTCTCTGAAGGATAATGTCTGATTCGGTGGATGCGATGAGACGACACCGTTTCTGGAACAAATAGGATAGTAAAATGGTATAGAAGTGTTTTTTTCTTTTCTTTTTTTTTGATATATGTATATATATAAGGTATTTAGTACTGTCACCTCAAAATTATCACCCGCTTGCAACTTACTTCCCAAATTCTAATGCTAGCCATTTCTACTCTAAACTTTTTAAATTATTGTAATTTCTTCTATTTCACTTAACTTTTCGTTAAATTGATCATGAAAACCGAAAATCCCAGGTATGTCTCATACGAAGACACAAAATCCCATTTTCTACTAAAAGTTTTCAAATATAATATAAATCTTAATGCAAAATCTTTAAAATCTTCAATTTAAAGTAAAATTTACGAAATAGAATTTATTGTTATAATTTAGAAAGTATAGAGGCAAATGTCAAAATTAAAAGATTTGGACATAAGTTATCAAAAAACAACAAATTTATGAGATTATAGTGTTACAAACCCTATTTATCAAAATGACACGTCAATTATCATTTTATAACTATAGAAGGATCTCTAATGGGCAATAGTCACGTTCAAGTGGGGCTATGGGTATTTTCTATATTTGTCCCTCAAAATCTTTTGAGATTGGTAAATTACTCTTCGAATTTTTAATTTCAGTCAGTTTTTTTATATATGTTTGATTCTTTAATTTTAAATCACTAAATTTAGACGGAAATTACTTCTAATACTATTAGTAGTATGTGAGCTTGCTTGAAGAAAGATATTAAAATTTCATATAAGGATTTCTTTTTTATTTTTTATTTTTTTATTTTTATTTTTTTCTTTTTAAAGAGGAAGTGCGGATCTATGATATTCCATAATTTGCCACAGAAAAGTCCAAAGAATAACTTGTTAATTTGACCAAAAATTAGGAAGTAAAAACGTCAAAAAACCCTTTCATAATTGATGAACCAAGTAAAAAAGAAAAGTTGTGCTCTTTTAATTAAAATTAACAGTTATAGATTGATAGTTTAAGGTTTAATCATTATTCAAACCCAAAACTCTAGACTACTCCCCATGGGGGATTTTAAAGAACCTACAGGGAAGTTTACAATCCTGCCATGTTACAATTGATGATAATGACAAAATTATCTCCTTAAATTTGAGGATTTTAAAAATCTAAAAATTAATTACATCTTACTCGTTGATGTAACAACTTTATTATTATGTTTCAATGAATTTAATATATTTTTTTGTCCATAAGCTATGATAAAGGCCTCGATTTTAGTCCTTAAATTTTAAAAAGCAATGACACTAGTGTTTGATCACCAAAAATAATAATAAAATCATGATTTAATATAATATAACAATAAACATCTCTCTGAAAAGACTTGAGCTACTTTAAATATGTGCTTAATCTCCTACAGCTATTGTTTTTTGAGACAAGAAAATTAATAAGAAAATGACATTTTATAGGATTTAGAACTCAATTTAATTGAGGATTGTACTAATGAGTGTGAAATAAGTATCAATGTTGACTTAATCAACTGTTGAGACAATGACACATTTGAAAAACAACAAACAAAAGAGGGTCATTTTTGCAATATAATTACAACTCATAAAAAAAAAAAACAAAAAAACAAAAAAAACAAAACCTAATTTTACTAGCAAATTTAATTCACATTTACCTAACCCCACGTTAACATCGTTGAAAGGGAAAATCATGTCTGTCTGTGGTCCTAGTGTGTTCACCTACCTTAACTACCTTGTTCTTGTGTCTTTGTACTCGATTTTGCATTTTCATTGAAATTGGATTATGCCACAAGGCATCTAATTATAATTAAAAAGCTTCCTTAATAGCAGTTGTTTATAACTAATTAAAGAAACAGTTTGGTGATAAGTTCAATCTTTGTCTAACCTAAACATCTTTTTTTAACAGTAATATCAAATACACCAATTCTAATATCAATTTTTAAGTATTAGTTCAGATGACGGTAAGTTGTTATTTTTTCATTAATAAATACGATTATTTATATGGTCGTCCTTTAGACACTTATCAGTTAAAAAATGACGACTCACATGTCATATAGATTGTTACTTGAGAAAGCATCTGAATAATACAAATTTAAAACCATTACACCATGACATTAAAAATTAACACTAGACTAACATAATGCAAAATTAAACTAAAGTTGATTAAAGTTTGTGCTAGGTTGGTTTGAAATGAGAAATTTGTGTCATGTTGTTAATAGATAAAAAAAAAATATGGTTATTAAATTATTTTCTCAAATTAAAAAGAGAGTTAATATCCTTGACCTTTTTTTTTTTTTTTTTTTTTTTGTAAATACACAAAGCTTATCAAAGAACTTCAACAATAGCCACTTTTTATTGAACATATCAAAACAAGGATCATCGATTTCCTTTTTAATATTTATTTCTATGTTAGATGGCGTATTGGAAGGCAATCTAATTTCCTTTAATTTAATGTTTGCTAAATTGAAAATAATAATCTTAACAATATAATTACTAAATAATCGACTCGTAACTTATGAACTTTTAGAGGCAACTAATAAAATTTATCATCTATTTCCTTAAATATGGAATCAATACCAATGGAGTGCATGGCTTAACGTTGCCTTCCTCCATTCCTCATATATTGAGTGACAAAATCTTTGAATTTGTAAGCAAACAAATAATCAGGTACAAAAATGACATGGCTCTTTATTATGTATTTCCTTTTTTGAAAAATAAACGCGTACAAAATTCTATGAGAAAGGACAAACTAAGGGTGTGTTTGACTCACAAGTTCAACTCCAACTAAACTGTATTTTTTCATCTTAATTTTTGTCTTTTTCTGAAAAGTCAACAAAAATTATAACTAGTTTTTAAAAAATCAACAAATTCAAACTTAAAAATTTTAACTCAAACTGTTTTACCAAACACATCATAAAGGTACGAATTAAGGGACATATTTCCTAATTTTCTCAAATCTTCCTTCTTCTTCTTCTTCTTCCTTTTTTTTTTTTTTTGAAAATTATTATTATTATTATATAATCTAACCCAAATGTTGGAATTTTACTTTTTTAGCTGTAAAAAGATATCACCTCCCAAATCCAATGAATGGCACATTAAAGGTGAGTACGTATCTATAGCAAATTGTCTTCCATGCTTGACACACATACTTGATGTTCAATAATAGATGAACCTCATAATGCCATACAACGCACAAATTTCTGCCAATTATCCCCCATATTGCCTCTCTTTCTCTCAATATATATATATATGTATACATATACATATATATACATACACACATATATAGATATATAAAGTATTCCTTTGAAAAGAGGCTTCCACTTATAATTTGTGTGAATATTATATTTGTAATTGACAGATAATGCAAGTCATTTAGTACCCCGTTGTTTTACCAAACAGAAGAGGATTTCCTCCCAATCAATTTTGTTTACGTACAAAATACAAACGAGACGACCGCCACCTTATTGCTGAATTTGGACCATTCAAAACAAAATTTCTTATTGATTTTTTCCTCAATTCCCTCTCTATATGGTTTTTAAATTGATGTTTCTTCCCTAAACTTGTCCTCAATTTGTATGAGTTTGTAAAGGAAAAGTCGACTATTTTTCCGGGAAAATTTTTTGGTTTTCAATACTTGTTTTGAAGCAAATTCCAATGTAATACCAAATAAAATAAAGTTTGTTCGGATCTCCAAATCTCAGCAAACCAACAAAACCCACTTTGGTCCTAAAATCAATGACCTCAACAAACTGAAAACGGACCATTTGAATTCCAAATTCCTCTTTTCTTCTTCTTCTTTTTTTTTTTTTTTCTTTCCAAAAATAAACAAAGCAAAAACAACCTATTTTAGTCATAAATTAACTATTTTTGAGTTGCAAAATAGGATTTTGAATTTTTATTTCCAAAATAAATATAGCCCCAAAAAAGCAGAACATTGGCAAGGTATTTTCCTGGTAAGCACGTTGATGGTATCAATATGATGATGCCTTGATAACTTACAAGTAAAAAAGTTATATATATCTTTAAATATTTTATAAGGAAAAAAAAAAAAAAAAAACTTGATGACTATCGGAGGGAAGTTACAATGGCCTTTGCCTTTGTTTTTCAGACTTGTGTGGGAGCCCACCACACACTTTTCATCCAACACGCCAATTAGACATTTTGCGATGCTAACAAAAAAAAACCCCTTTTTTTTCCCATGTAAAAACCAACATGATTAACCATAATTTCTTCTTATTACCAACCAAAAATAAAAAACAAAAAACAAAATAAATATATAGATATCATACCATATATCCACGTGGCAACCATTTATGGACCAGATATAGTTAACAGTGGAAAAGGCTTTACTACAAGCTACAAAAAAAAAATACAAATCCAACACGACGGTGAAAAGAGACATTTTTCATTAAATTTCATCTTTTAAATGACGTCTGTTAAAGGTGATTTTCATTTTGAACTAAAAATGAAATCAACTAAACTCACGAAATAAACAAGGGGTGGACCACTATTGATAAAATAGTTCAATTGCTTGTTTTTAAATAAGATCTTGGATTTAAATCAGTTCAATCACAACGGTGGAGCCTAGAGAATTGATTATATATCACATGAAAATGTACATTACTTTTAAGATTATCTATAAACACTCTCGTTTATACTTAAAATTTACTTCTTTTTTTTTTTTTTTCAACAAAAAAGAGAGACAAAGAATTTGACTTGCCTTGTGAGTAGCTTGGTGAGGTACTTCTTCCTGGCACACTCACTTACAGCAAACAGTGTAAAAAAAATACAAAAAAAAAAAAAAAAAGGAAAAAGAAAAAAAGAGCAGAAAAAGCAGAAGGAGATCTCCACATTCCTCCCCTCTTTTTCTAACATTCTTTCTTTTGCCCACGAAATGTCCCCCCCAAGGGCAACTTCACAAAGCCAAAAAAAAAAAAAAAAAAAAGAGTAATATTCAAACTTTAATTCCATAAAATCCCAAAATCAAATATACCAAAAAAAAAAAAAAGAAAAATAATAAAAAGCAAGTTTTATTTTATTGTTTTCTCTTTTGCTTTTTTTTTTGGTCTCTATATTTTGTGTGCGCTCTTACTAAATAGGTCATCAATTTTGACTGGTGCCCACAATTTGTGGGCATTTGGGGCTAAGTCCAAATCATTGCTCTTTCCTTACTTTTGTCGTTCAAAACAGCTTAAAGAGAAGAGTCAGTTCTCTCTTTCTCTCTCTACTCTCTCTCTCTCTCTCTCCCTCCCTCGCTCCCCCCTCTCAATTAAGCCTGAAATGCGCATTTTCCTTCCCACATTCTGTCAAACCAGCCATAATTAGGGTTTCAGCGAGCTCTGCAAGTTGCTGATCGGCGGTTATGGTGTTTGGCGTCTCGGAAAAGAAGCCGGATTTTTGATAAGATAAAGGAAAAGAAAAGGAAAAAAAAAAATGCGGTGGTGGTGGTGCGCGCGGACGCGATCGCGAGGGGGAATGAGTCGATGAGGTCGCGTTTTCCGTTTGGCTGGCGAGAAAATGGGCTGCGTGTTCGGGAAAGCGGCGAGGCCGGTGGGGAGGGACGCCGGTGAGTTTGCTGCCGAGGTCGCCAAGGAGGCGGAGGCGGCGAGTCAGGTGGCGGCAGCGGTAACTCAGAACGGCGAAGGGAATCGGAAGGAGAACGAGGCGGCGGCTGCTGCGGCGGAGAGTGCGAAGCCCAAGGGCGAGAGGAAGCGCTCGTCGAGGCCGAATCCGAGGCTGAGCAACCCGCCGAAGAACCTCCACGGCGAGCAGGTCGCTGCCGGTTGGCCGTCGTGGCTCTCTGCCGTCGCCGGCGAGGCCATCAATGGCTGGACCCCTCGCCGGGCCGACACTTTCGAGAAGCTCGATAAGGTAAGAAAAGAAGATTGTTCTGAATTTCGCCTGATGGCCTTTTTCCTAATTTGGTATGGTTTTGAAGTTCACTAGTGAACTGCATATCTGTTTGGTAGGTGAGAAAATGTAGGATCAAAATAGGGAAAACGGAATCTAGAATTTTCGTTTTTTGTATCAGTTACTAAAAGTTACCATTTTTAGTGGAATCTCAATCGGTGGCCTTACAAGCTAAAGAATTCTGAGGCTGAGTTAAAAATGTACTTTGTAGTTTGTTAATATTATTCCTTATTTTCTTTGCCTGTCTATTTTTATTTTGGAAAATCAATCACTTAGCTTAGCTTTGTATTTTCATTGTCTTAATCAGATTGGGCAAGGTACTTACAGCAATGTGTACAAAGCTAGGGATACTTTAACGGGACATATTGTTGCGCTAAAGAAAGTTCGATTCGATAATTTAGAGCCTGAAAGTGTAAAATTTATGGCAAGAGAGATTCTCATTTTGCGCCGATTGGACCACCCCAATGTTGTAAAATTGGAAGGTTTGGTGACCTCAAGGATGTCATGTAGTCTGTATCTTGTGTTCCAATATATGGAGCATGATTTGGCCGGACTTGCTGCAAGTCCGGGAATCAAGTTCACAGAGTCTCAGGTATCGTGAAAGTTACCAATCTCACTTCATTCGCTTCAATTTGTGAAGACGATGTGGAAACATCGAGCTAATTTTTGTCTGATGATAAAACTGGATTGTCATTTTCTCAGTCTTCATAATATATATGGATGCACAGGTCAAATGCTATATGCACCAGCTATTGTCGGGCCTTGAGCACTGTCACAACCGTCATGTGTTGCATCGTGATATTAAAGGGTCGAATCTTCTTATTGACAATGGCGGAGTCTTAAAGATTGCTGATTTTGGGTTGGCTTCCTTTTTTGATCCTAATAACCGGCAGCCCATGACAAGTAGGGTTGTTACTTTGTGGTATAGACCCCCAGAGCTTCTTCTTGGTGCCACTGATTATGGTGTAGGTGTGGATATATGGAGTGCTGGTTGTATTTTGGCCGAGTTATTAGCCGGAAAGCCTATCATGCCTGGTCGAACAGAGGTAAGTTCTCTATGTTTCTGTTTATTTACAGCAAGTTCCTAATCAGTTATGTCCTAACCAACTACTAATAACTTCTACTAATTTGTTGTACTACTAACTGATTAGCTAACTATGTCCTAACTGATTAGCTAACTAACTAAGAAGTTCTATCACACTTTTGGATACCTGGTCGTTTGATGATGTCAGTATTAGGAATTTATTTGATTGTTGGTGCTGATTTTTTTGTTTTTTTTGGGGTGATTTTTGTCTCTTTGTCAGGTGGAACAGCTACACAAGATATTTAAATTGTGCGGTTCTCCTTCTGAAGAATATTGGAAAAAATCAAAGTTGCCACACGCAACTATATTTAAACCGCAACAGTCATACAAGCGGTGTATTGCAGAGACATTCAAAGATTTTCCCCCATCATCATT
This sequence comes from Ficus microcarpa, assembly GCA_025413485.1. Taxonomy (NCBI): domain Eukaryota; kingdom Viridiplantae; phylum Streptophyta; class Magnoliopsida; order Rosales; family Moraceae; genus Ficus; species Ficus microcarpa. Next base: position 21,319,705 of record CM046382.1, read on the forward strand.
GCCCCTAATCGACACCCTTCTTGCAATTGACCCAGCAGAGCGTCAAACTGCCACTGCTGCATTGATGAGCGAAGTGAGACTTACATTTATCTTCTTAAGTTGCCAATCCTCTGTTACAATCCTTTCTCTCGACGTACAATGGCTGCTTGCTTTTCTTATATCTCAAATGCAAACGAGGCAACTTCTGCATTTACTAAATTTATATATGATTTTTCATCTTTTGCAGTTTTTTACTACCAAACCTTATGCTTGTGAGCCTTCCAGCCTTCCAAAATACCCTCCCAGCAAGGAGATGGATGCTAAGCTACGAGATGAAGAAGCTAGAAGGTTCTACTGCTTTATATACTTAGTCCATTTTATGACATATAACAAATGGTTTTAGACAATTTCATCAACCTCTTGAATATAAAATCTTTTATTTACTCTTAAAATTGTATGCCAAGACTAACATGGAATTATTTTCATGCAAATGCAGATTGAGAGCTGCTGGCAAAGCTAATGCAGATGGTGTGAAGAAATCTCGTGCACGTGACCGAGCTCTAAGAGCTATGCCTGCTCCGGAAGCCAATGCAGAGCTGCAAGCTAATCTGGATGTATGCTTCATAAACTACTCCATTAAGCAATATTATCTTTATAAACATAGGCGTAAACTAACAAGATGGATTTGGTTTTCTGTTTACTCTGTAATTAAGTATTTCATTTGCATTTCCTTATTCTTCTGCTGTTCTGCATGTTCATGTTATTTGCTTCATATATGCACTAATATAGTGTACAATTTCACTGCTTAAACCATCACTTGCTTTGGGTTAAGTAATCTTGATAACTGTGCTCTGCGTTTCTTTAACTACAGAGGCGGCGTCTAATAACTCATGCAAACGCAAAGAGCAAAAGCGAGAAGTTTCCTCCGCCACACCAAGATGGAACACTTGGCTATCCCTTGGGTTCTTCACATCACATTGATCCTGTTTTTGATCCTCCAGATGTTCCGTTCAGCTCCAACTTCTCATATTCAAAAGCACCCATCCAAACCTGGTCCGGCCCATTGGTGGACCCTGCTGGGGTTGGGGCTCCTAGGAGAAAGAAACACACAGCCGGCGATACTCATTCACAATCAAAATCATCAAAGAAAGACTCAAAAAGATAGGGATATTGCTTGGATCAAAGGCAAAAGATGAGGTTAAATAAATTCTGCGATTTTGTGCAACTATTCATGAAGCTGCAAATGCTGCTTATTATCGTCCTAAATTTGAACCGGGAAAGCCAGTAAATTGCATGGTGAGGTAATATATCTTGTATTTTCAGTTTCCTCATTTCTTCTATTATAATTTTTGTACCGTGAGAAGTTTCTTTACATTATGTATATTTTTTATTAGTTCTCCCTGCTGTGTTAAAAAAAAAAAAAAACTGTATTATGTACTAGGTTAGTTGAATTTTTAATAAATTTGTTTTGGGAACTTTTATATTCAGTTTCAGCTCTACCTTCTTTTTATGCTTATTATATAGCTTGTCCTTGTCTTATGTTTTTGGCTGAAAAAAAAAAAAAAAAAAAAACTTTAAAAAAAGTTACAATGATAGAGGGTGGCATATCTCGATAATCACGAGATGATTTATTATTTTTGGATGCTAAAGGAACTTTGTTGTGACTTAAGCTGACTCATGGATTCTTCCATTGGATGATATTGGATTAAATTATCTGCAAATCTAATTTGATTTAGTACTTATCACTGGCCTTTGCCAATTTTATAGTTTAATTTCGTACCCATAAAATGGCATAAGATTTATGCTAAAACCTAATTATCCGTAATTGGCCAAACATCAAACGTGGATGAATCTGATAATCAATATTTGAAATACTTAAAAGTCAGGCCTCAGCACCATTCTGGTTGGTATAAGCATGTATCTGCCGAAACTTTTCCCGGTTTGATTGGATACACAGATAACAATATATAAATAATAGGGCAAATTGTTCCATTGGCCCACAAACTATTAGGTTGGTGAGGTCTCGGTTCCTATTCTTTTTTTTTTTTTTTCATAGCTGAAAAGACATTAAACTGCTTAAAAAATTGCAGTTTGGTCATTTTGGTTAACGGATGTTAAATTTTAGACAGAAAAAGTTGCTGAAGATCACTTTTTAGATCAGCTTTCTAATGCGGCAAGCTTTCACTGCTTTTGGTGAACTAATTTATTTACGCCAAAAAGTGTAGCTGTAACTCGAAGAAGAGTAGGTTGAAGAAGAGCAGTTGCAAGGGGTTTGACAGTCGGATGGTGGTGAGATCTAGAGCCTTTGCGAAAAATCCCACTTTCCTACTTCATGTTTGGTTCATGTTTAATCACACAGACTTATCACTACTACTATTACAATAAGGGGCTATAAATGGACCAAAATGTTCTCCACTCACAACGATAAAACCTTTGAAATACCTAAATCCTTACCTCCTTCAAAACCTCATACTGCACTCCCTTTTTTTGCCTTTTGCTGTGGATCGCTCACAACTAGTTCGTTCTCTCTCTCTCTCTCTAAATGAGGCCGCCGCCACCGCCTCCCGACGGCCCTGGCGGGGGCCCTCCTCTCCCTGGTGGCCTTTTCGGTGGCTTGTGCAATACCATTTCTTCTTGGTTTGTGAAAAATAACTGCTACTTTGTATTTATGTTAAAATGCATCACAAATGAAAAAGGTGTAATTTCTCAGTTTTCATTCTTAAGGCTTTTTCTACAAGTTGTTGCCAAAGTGCATTGCTTTATGTTAAAGTCAAATTTTCCTAGATATCATCACAAAGGAAACCTCAAGAATTGGTAACTTGAACAGTATGATTATGACCGAAAAATGAATTTGAGGGGACAAAGTGTTTGATGATTCTTTTGAAGTTTTTTTTTTTTTATTATAATTATTATAATAATTATTATTTTTTTAATGAGCCTTTGAAGTGCATGTTAACAAAGCAAGCATGGGGATTTACAAAAGAAAGAAAAACATAAAATAGGATCATAAAGAAAAAAAGATCTAGGAGTCATATGGAGATTTGAGCCTTTTTCTTTTTTTTTTTTTTTTCCTTTTCTTTCCCCCAAAAAAATGCATGAAATATATTTTTTTCTTAAACCACCCAAATCACCAATTAAAGGGAACAGAATGAACAACATATTTACTAATAAATGCATTATTTATCTGGTAAATAAAGCAAAAAAAAATTATATGCATATATGTTATTTAGCTCAACATTTTTATAAATATGTTAGTTACTTACTTTTGCATATGTAAAAATATGCTATTTTTTCACTTTGTCCCGTAATTTAACTTTTTCTGTATCCATGGCAGCTTCTACTTCTTGTGCTGTTGCTGGTTGCTACAAGACTGCTTTGGTGGTCCATCTGAGCCTCCTGCAGGTCCACCAGCTCCTCCTCCTGCACCGTCTGGGCCTCCTGCAGGTCCACCAGCTCCTGCTCCTGCACCATTTTGGCCTCCTCCTCAACCTGGCCCACCTCTACCACCTCCTCCTGGGCCACCTGGACCAATAGGAGGCCCACCAGGTCCTCCTGGGCCTCCTGGAGGCCCACCAGGTCCTCCTGGTCCACCTGGAGGCCCACCTCCATTCTAAGGCCCAGCAGCTTTTGTCCACAAAATGGCTTCATAAAAAATCTTATATGCAAGTATGCTGGATTCATTGTTCCTCACCCCAATGATTACTGAAAATACCTAATCCAATAAACAAGTAGAGACGGATATTCTTCTTCTTCTTCTTTTATTTATTTATTTATTTATTATTTTTAAATGCTTGGTTGTTGTTTTAGCTTTGTGAAATAACTTAAGTTAGAAGCATTTTCTTCTCGTGTTTTTGCCTTTTTTCCCATATCGTTTCTGTTCTCTGATTCTTTGGCAAGGAAATAGGGCATACATGCCATGTGTGAGAGATCAGAATTATGCTATTAAGAAATTAATCCTTAGAAGTTAATAATATAAAATTTTTTTCAATCTGATTCTCGTGATAATCATGATCATCATCTTCTAATCCAATCATTTCTTGTGGTAGAAACTTTCAATGGAAGGATATCTTTACTTATAATACACGTATTTAAAAATTAAATATAAATAAAATCACATTAAAATTTAAAAAACAAAATTGATGAATTTTAGTATAACTATGATGTTTTAAAACAAAGTCCTACTGAGTCTGACAATTTATTTTTTGCATAAGAATATTTGATCTATCAAGAATTAATTTCTGACAACAGAAATTCCTCCTTCAGAAACTACCAAAAAAAAAAACCCTTAAATGATGCCCCCCCAAAAGAGAGAGAGAGAGAGAGAGAGCTGATAATAGAGAGGAAGAAAAGAGGGTGGGAAGGGCCCCACAATGATCAGAATTGCAAGGGACTGATAAAGGTGTCTGATAGTGATTATAAGACCATAATATATATATATATATATATATATTTTAAATGATCTTAGTGGAAACTGGGTATATTGAAAAGTTGTTTTTTTGGTGAATACATTGAAAGTTTGCCACAAATTATATATAATATATGTTTGTATATACATGATTACAAATTTGAAATATAAAGAGACTCGCATCTTCCCGACTTTGTTGTTTTTTGAACAAATGCAAGGCGCACCGCACAAAGATGTGAATTAATAATTATCCAAACACGCCCAAAATGTGTCAAATAATGAAGAAAAATTATTGATCTAAATTATTTTCTAATATTCCAAATGATTGCAAGGCGTTTTTTGTTGCCTAATTCTCCGGATTTGACAAAAATACACTTCTCACTGTTCTTTTAGGGTAGAAGAGGTGAAACACAAAGATGGGAAATCTTCTAAGCAAAGGAAAGAAGAAGAAAAAAAAAAAACGATAGGAAATATTTTTCTTTGACAACTTAGAAGTTGTCTTGTCCAATGAACTTTTAGGCATGCAAAAAATGAAAAAAACAAAAAAAAAAAATAATAATTTTTGTATAAATAAATGTAACACTGAATTGTCGTGGAATGGACATAAACAAAAAAAAAGATCCAAACAAGGACTAATAATATAGTTGAATTAATACTTAGCGAGTTTGGCACACAAAGAGTATACATATAACAAAATACAAAATCAGGATGAATAGCGGTTGTGCATTGTTTTTAGGGAGAGAAAATGATTTGAACCTTATTTAGTGCTTAGCATAAATGGGAAATAGGCTAAGCCCCATGGAAACCAAATGAAATATCGTTATGTATCCATATGCTATTTTGCTACTTTAAATGCTAAGTCCTCCTCCAATTATGTAACCTCCAAATATTCAAATAACACAAAAACCTCAATAATATGTAAAGAGCATCATCGTTGATACTGATAAGAAAAATGTTTATTGAATAATAGTGAACATACCAACTCTAAATCTTTATTTTTAAATGTCAACCTATAGGTTATGTGAATTATTATTTTTTATTAGTATGTCTTTAAATAATTACCATATTAATTAACATTAAAAGATTATAGAAATAATTACACAAAAAATCTATTTTTAGAGTCCCATTTTAACATGCCTTTTTTTTTAATGATATTACTTAAATGTCCATTTCAAAAAAAAAAAAATTGCTTGTAGTACCTATTTTGTTATTTTACTATAATTAACATCATTTTCCTTCGTTATGACTTATTTTTTTCTTATTTATTCATCATTATTGCATCTTTATCTTAATGACTAGTTCTTTATTATAATGATGACTTATTAATATAATTAAGGTTTTTTTAATAAACACATTTCTTAAGTATGATTTATATTTCTTAGAAATCTTTTTTTTTTAAGTATCATTTAGGTTCTTTATGATAATTGTAACATTGTTGTGATAATTAATTAATTAATTATTGATATTTTTTTAATAGTTACTTTCTAAAGTTTAAATATGTGATTAAATTGTTTATTTCTTTATGACAATTACCATATCATTATGATATTTTTTTAAATATGTTATGCTTTTTTCTTTATGGTATTACTATATCTTTATGATATGTCTTTTTTTTTTTTTAAAGGTTTTAAAGTGTTTCATGTTTCTTTACAATATCTATTTATTTATTTTTATATGTTCATTGTAAATTTTATTTTAATGACCAATTATTTATTATAATGAATATTTTTCATTTATCATACAATTAATATAAGTAATGGTTCTTTTTTCTTTATAATAAAACAAATAAAATGGTCTTTTTTCTTTTTATAAAAGATTTGTTTAGTTTCACATTTTTTTAGAGATTTTTTTCTTTCCTTTTTTAATCAATTATTTACTAGTTTAGTTTCAATTCTTGATGAAAGGGTAATATGATCTTTATAAATATCAATTTAGACATTCATGTAAATAAAAGAAAAAACAGATATTTTTTAAATCATAGTATTCAATTTAAACATTTATGTAAATAATCCAAGATTAAATCTAGCAATGTAAATATGACAACCACCGTTGTGTGAGTCAGTTTTTAAAAGTTAGTATTAGAGATTTTATCTGAAGCACTATTCTTTTATTTAGATGCATATTTTTTAAAATGTTATAGGGTGTTTGGCTCCCCATTTTAAACCACTCATCTCAAAATTTTTTTTGTCTTTTTCCCAAAAAGTTTTTTGTCTTTTCTGAAAATTCAAAAAAATTTACTATTAAAACTTAAAAATCTCAACTCAAACTACTCCACCAAACACCCCCTTAAATCTGATTAAAATCCAATCAAAATGAAGGGGAAAAAAAATACAAAACCGACATAACTTGCACCATCATAAAATTCTAAAAAACAACAAACACGCACATGAATTTGGTAGAGAAGCCAATCTATTTGGTTTGGTTTGGTTGGTTTGGTTCTTAAGAGGTGTATGACTTTTAGTAGTCGGCAATGGTTGGCTACGAGAAAGAGCAACACACCAAAAACTCATGGCACAAGACGAGAAAGCGAAAGGAATTTGAAAATATCAGAAACAGACAAAAAAAAAAGGGGCCAAAACCAGCTGCAAAATTTCCTGGTTGAAACTGCATGGCAAATCACATTTATTGAACAAACTCAACCATAGAATGGAACACACCTAACCCTTTGTTTGTTGGGTCATTTTCAAAATATTGGTTAAAGTAATTAGGAATCTTTTTTTTTTTTTTTTTTTTTTTTTTTTTTTGGGTTTTATTGAAATAAGGATTCAATTTTCAAAACACACGGTGTTTTTCAGCTTAAATCTAGAGTAATGCAAAACGACAGTGCCTTGATCTAATAATAAGACGTGTGCTAATTGCCTAGTCTATATGACCATCTCAAGATGCCTTTTTTGAAATGAATAGTCACAGAGACATAAAATATAGGAAAATTAATTGTACAGTCTATAAAATTATTGACCGTAGCTGTAGGATTGCAATCTGACGGTTTATATTAACCGACGTTGAATTTTGTAGAGAATCTAGTAACCGTAACCGTAGGATTAAAATCCATCAGTTTACATTAAATGATGCTGAATTTAATAGAGAATTCGTTGACATGCACATAGTATAGGAATAATGGGTTGGCTTATACTATTGTCAATTTCCTGGAGGTCTATAGCAGGGTATACTCACCATATGGTCTGATAGGATAGTTGATCGTATTTATATAATTTAGATCGGACAATCCATATTAATAGTATGTTTGGTTGGTTAATTTGAGTTGAAATATTTTAGTTGTAATAGTAAATTTTTTTGAATTTTCAGAAAAGATAAAAAACTTTTTGAGAAAAAAACAAAAACTTTTTAGGAAAAAGATAAAAAAAAAATATAATTTAAGTTGAAATGAATTAATTTACCAAACAAACCCTAAATGATGCTGAGTATTGTAGAGAATTCCTTGGACGTGGACATGATTCAAGAATAGTAGGTTGGTTATGTAACGGGATATACTCGTTATAGGGTCTGATATAGCCGATGATTGTATTTGTTGGATTTTGATTAGATAGTTCATTTTAAATGATGTTGAAATTTGTAAAATAATTCCTTGAACTACATCTTTATATATTCTTTGTAAACACTGTCTGATTTAAATTACAACGTTAAAATTAATTGATCTAATTTTATTAAACTATATGGTGCCAAAATTCTAGACAATGCATCACATAGTTATTTAGGTCATAAAAGCAAAAAATGGGTTTGATGCTCGACATGAAATTTAATAAATCTCGTGTATAAAAAATTCTCATTTAAGTGGGCACCTAAGATTTTATACAAATGAACTAAAAACATCATAAAAAGGCTTTGGAATTAAGTATACTCCAGCCAACTTCTGGTCTACCCGTTCGGGTGTTTCTTTCCTGCAAAACTTCCAAAAGCAGCCAAATGAATTGGACCATCACAGAAAATTGTTTATTTTTTATTATTTTCCTGGAAAAATACAATCAAAAACGAAAATTTAGACAACCAAGACCATAACATAGAATATATATATATATATGAGATATGAGATATGAGATATCTTATCCACAAAATCTGAATCTCTCTGTTCAAGAGGAGAGAGAGAGAGAGAGAGAGTAGTCTATTGCGGTGGGCAATTCACAGAAGAAGAAAACCAGCAAAAAAAACATAGGCAGCAATCCTTTTTGGATATGAGTCAGCGCATGTGGCACCTGCTGCTGACGAGGTGCCACGTGTCAGGCCAATCCAAAACGGCATCATTGAAGCTCTGAAATTTAGATCATGTGAATTACCCAAAAAAAAAAAAAAAAAACACTAGTCCCGAGAGTGGTGTGGCGGTGATCCATCGTTGGACTGAGGTGGCTTCCAAACTTTCCACGTAATCCAGCCACCTCTCTCTCTCTCTCTCTCTCCCATATCCACAACCACGTCTAGATCCTCAGTTTATGCTAGCTCATAAAGATTCCGTTCAGTGAATGAATTGAGATGAAATTTTTAAATTTGAAGTGAGTTAATTTTTTAAAAAATAATTATAAATTTTATTGATTTTTAAGGAATAGATAAAAATTAAGATGAAAAAGTATAGTTTAGTTGAAGTTAAATTTTATTATCAGATAAAGCATCATTCTCTATTTAGACTTAGACTGTATGTTCACTTTGAGCCCAAGATGAGATTTAGATGTGTAAAAAAAAAATTTTATATTTAAAAACAAAAAAATTATTTAAAATGAGAAGAAATATCGTTGAGAATCGTGAATTTGGTGAAGATTTTAAAAATATTTCAAAAGGATATAGTATAAATTAATTTAAAAATAAGATAGTTTTCCTTTTTTAAAATGAGAAGAAAAGAGTGATGAAAAAAATTAGGGAAAAAAAAAACTCTTTTACTATTTTTTTTTCCTTACTTTTCTAAAATACGCAAACAAATCAAACACGGTTCATTCGCTTATTAAGGATTATTAATCCAATGGGGTCCAATAATTTGTCAAGAGATTTCATACACGAAAATACTATCAATATTAATTTAATATTACAATAAACGCATCAAAACTGTCCCTTAATAAGATATTGATTCAGTAATTTTAATTTTTGTCATATTACGATTCTATTCAAATAAGATCATATAGATTAAAAAATAATAATAAGGTCAGATCAAATAACGATATCAACTCCTTTTCACTTTGATTAAGGTTCGAAGCTGTGATGTCTTTTGCGACTTTCTAGCACAATTAATTTATCTGCTTTATTTTGTCAAAAAAAAAAAAAATAATCTGCTTTATAAGTTCCCAAAGATATTTGCATGTTTAGTCCCCCAATTAGGATCTTTAAATAAGTTAAGACTCAAATATTATTGATAGGGACTAGAGATGTGAATATGGTCTATTCATGTCGAGTGTTTGTGGGTAATACAATTAGGAGACAACTTGAAAATAATTGATTTCTCGTATTCCTTTTTTTTTTTTTTTTTTTGGCCCCCCCATAATGATGGAATTGTTGAAAAAGAAGGCCACTTGGAGAACATTAACGTTATCTTCCCATCAGATATCCACAACTTAGGGGTAAATTCTTGTATACGTGGAATCCTTTGAACTTTCATTTATGTAATGGTAATAATAAAAATAAAAAATGCGGGATTTTCTGTTGGTTTGATAATTTGGTCTCATAAATAACAGTAATACATATATTATACACGAATAATATTTAAAAACATCAATGATATCAAACATCATATAATAATATAGGATCCATATTTTATTTGTTGTAATTTATAACGTTATTAATATTCTAAAGTATTTTTCATTGTATACACATATATAAAAGGCGGAAAGAGCCTACTCCCCTCCTTCCATGCATCTCCACGCGTCTCTCCCGTTTCCTTTCCATGTTTTTTTTTCCCCTATACATCTTCCTACTTTTTATTTTTTTTTGAACTTTTTCCTTAAAACTTTCACCTTTTACTTTAAATGTGTATGACACAATATTTCTTCCTTTTATTTTTTTTTTTCCCCTTATCATGTAATTCTTTTTCAAATAAATCCGTACCTAAGTATTTTTCTAACATTTTTTAAAAGAGAATTCTATCAAATGTAATTTTTATAACTATCTTTTTTTTTAATTATAATTGTCCTATTAATTTTTTTTTATTTTCACAAATACGTCCTTATTTAAATATTTCTCTCTCCAATATTTTATATTTTATATTTTATATCCTTCGTTCTCTCTGTCCCTCCAACCAAGGGAGTCTAAATCTTAAAACAAGTTTTTATTTTCGTTCCTTGAATTTTAGTACAGCTATAGCATTGCCACTCGAATTTTAAAAATTGGTTTTGATGTTTCTTGAACCATGAAATGTTGCCAATCTTACTCATTCTAAACTTAGCATTAGTAGCTGGAGGGAGTGGTTAAATTATTTACTACTTACTTAATACCATTTGCTACCAAATTAGTGCTACGATTTTATTTTATTTTATTTTTGGATGCTTTAGTCAATTTATCAAACCACATCCATTTCCTATCCATGATTTGCGGGTAAATCCTAAACCAATAAATCAAATTAGTTCTCGAAGTCAAGGTGTGCATACGTTTAATTAAATTGCATGCATGAATATCATTTGCATTTAATTAGTTACATTATATATAAATACTAAATAAACAATATATTTAATACAATAATCCAAAAAACATAACAAAACTAAAGATACAATTACAAAACCGGCCGGGTTATTTAACTAAAAAATCCAAAATAAAAATACACCGTAATAATACATTGATTGTGATAACCCAAATAGCCACACTTTGTAGTATTTAACGTATCAAAAGCAATCCAAGAAAATACAAAACAAAATTAATATTCAGGGTTCGTAAATAAAAAATTAATATTTTAACAAAATCAAGTTACTTGTTCTTATAATAAAGTTAGTTGTGAAATTATTATAAAGACATCACAATAAAAAATACGATTTTTGAGATCAAGAAAAAAAAAAAAAAAACATGTGTTTGGGTAAATAAGAGACAAACCAATTCTTTTTTTTTTTTTTCTTAAAACGTAATAAAGGCCATTAACAAAACTTATCTAATCTAGAACCTTAAAGTGATCCTATGGTAGGTTAATTAAAAATGAAGGAATGTGATTGTGCTATCCAGCAAAACTAAAGGAATAAAAAAATGTTTTAATTGACGTGAAAAAAAAAAAAAATTCTTTTTCTGGGTAAATAAGAGACAACCAAAAATTTTAATTCTATATAAGAATTTCATAAATTTGGCATCTCTTATTTGTGCTCACTATAGTATTAAAGTTGATAATTTTGTCATTTTATAACACTAAAGTTATCAACTTTAATGTTAAAGTGAGTAAAATTATAAGAAGGAACTCAAATATGACTCTCCACTTAATTTTTTTCTTCTTTAAAATGGTATCACAATTTTTTAATGAAAATTAAGGTTATCACAATTTATCAGGTTATATCAAATAAAATATCATATTAATAAAAACATTTTAATTCGCAAATTCATATTATTAGTGCGCGACATAAAAGAGGAATAGAGAAAATGGAGATATGAGCTGAGATCCTTAACACTATTTAATTTTAAGTTTATACACTGTTAATTGGCAATTAACATATAATTCTGCTCATTTATCAATTCTTTTTAGGATTTTGGCCAAATAAAATGGGAGTGTAGTTCCATATCGAATAGAAAGCAACAATGGAGGAATTCTTAAGCTTATAACAAAAAAAATTCAAAGTCTTTATTTTTAATTGTCTAGGCAAATAGCAGTTAAAATATTGAATTTAATTCTAGTAAAGTGTTAAATATATCATCTTTAACTTGTAATGTCACATGTGGATAATGAAAATGTAAATAAACTGAGCTAGCCTAATCTGTTATCCATGCGAGTTAGGGAGCTATTGATAAAAGATTATTAAAAATAACTAAGCATAAAAAATTATTAAAAACAATTTCTGACATTTTTTTATTTATAACTATATCAAAAGAGATATATAGAAGGAAAAAAAATTGTAATATTTTAAAACAACATTCTTATTAAAAAGGAGTTTTTTTTTTTAAACAATATATGTATAACATCATTCTAAAGTTAGTAAAAGATTTCATATTTTAATTAAAAAAAAAAAAAGAAAGATTTTATATTTTAATGTCTAAAGTGAATTTCCTCAAGTTGAGATACAAAATTAATAATTTTGGAGATTACAAATAATTCTTTATATAACTATCTACTAATACAGAAGAAATTGAGCCGCTCGAATTCTCAAATTCAGAATAAAGTTTAAATCACTCCACTTCTTAAATTCAAAATAATAACAATGTTGTCGATTTTTTTTTTTTTGAATGGATAATTTTGCCAAATTTAAATAATTGAGAAGAGAGATTTTTTTCTAACAAGCATCACCACATCTTTTGGAAACAATTCTATCCACAAAGCCATTATAATAGACATAGACATGTATGAAGTATGATTTGGGTTTTTTAAATGGGACAAGTCCATTATTTTAACCTCCCTTCCACTCGTTGCCACGTATCGAACACAACAAATCGCATGGGTCCAATCCAACCATTACTTAAAAACAAGAACGAAATACTCGAGAAAGAAAAAAAAAGGTGTTCAGTTATAAATGGATAAAATTGGGTGAGACAAAAGTGAAAAAGAAATTAAAAAAAAATCTAAGCAAAAAGAAAATAATAAATAAACCCAAAAAAATTATGCGATTGTGGCCTACAAAATGACACGAGGCGCACTCCATTTGGCTTCTTTTTAAAAAAAAAAGTAAATAAATAATCCAATGGTCCCAAAAAAAAAAAAAAAACCGCGTCTCAGGTTCTCTTTTTTGAAAAAGAAAATAAAAACAAAAAATAAAATTATTATTTTAATATTTTTACATTTTTCTGTTCAGATATAAATAGCAACTCAGGATCTTAATTTTCCTCAGCTTCACAAAAACTCTCATTTCTCTGCGTCAGAAAAAGCGTGAAATTTTTTTCCCAGAAAAATAAATACGCATCCTTTATTTCAATCTTCATCTGAGAAATTTATTTGTTTTCTGTAAAAATTTTTGAGTTGGCTTTCTATTGTTTTGCGAAAAGTTTGAATTTTGTTTTTTGGGGAAATATAGTAAGAAAAATCGTCGAAAATGGAGGTTTCTGTGATTGGGAGCTCGCAGGCGAAGGTTGGACGGACAGAGTTGGCGTACAGGGAGCTAGGGTTGTGTAGTTCGAAGGCTCATGGCGTGAAGGAGCTGAATACGAGGTCCAATTTGTGCTTTTCGCCTAGTACCAGGTGGAAGAACGCTCGGCTTCGATTTTCTCCCATGGCTGTAGTATCGGAACCTAAGGAAGTTTCCAGAAGACCCAAATCGGTGAGTGTTGTTTCTTGTTTGGTTTTTGAGAAATTGAATGATGAGAAAATAGAAGGACAAGTTTTTGTTTTTGTTTTGTTTTGTTTTGTTTTTTGTTTTTTTGGATCTTTAGTTGGTTTTATGTTTTCTTGGGAACAAAACCGCGAAAGATTGTAAATTTCTAAGTGAGAAACACATGCATAGCGTAACTTGAATTAGTAAAGGTGAAGCTTTGGACGTTTGGATTTAGATTTGAATTCATTTTCAGCTTGTTTGTGGATTTTTGAGCTGTAAATATTTTTAGCCTAAATTGTTGGATTTTTTTTCCCACTAATAGTTAGTTTCAAAATGAGCTCACTCTTGCCATAAGCGCGCGCGCGCGTGTGTATATGTATGGAATTTGGTAACAAAATGTAAAGCTAAAGACTTTCTAGGTGGTGAGTTTTTAGGGAAATTGTCTATCATTTTGTCTGACCTCAATGGTTGTGAATTGAGATTTGAGATTGCTCTTTAAGTATCTGCAAAAGCGTGTTTAATTTTCTAATTGCCGGATGAAAGATTTGTATTGGTCCTATAATCTTGGTGCATATTGCTCGTAAATAGCCTATCTTAATTTTTGATTTGGTGACCATATTTCTCGACTACTTGGCATTGAAACCGATACCTACTGCAAATTTTGCAAAAATGCGGAAGAAAAGTGCTTTATTTGTAACCATGGAAGTTTGCAATTTACTGACTTTTTTTTTTTTCTTTCGGTGCACTTTGCAGTCTGATGGTCTGAGGTTATTTGTTGGATTGCCATTGGATGTGGTCTCAGACTGCAACACGGTAAATCATGCAAGAGCAATAGCTGCTGGATTAAAGGCCTTGAAGCTATTAGGCGTGGAAGGTGTTGAACTCCCAGTTTGGTGGGGAATAGTTGAGCAAGAAGAGGGTGGGAAATATGAGTGGTCGGGTTACCAAGCTGTTGCAGAGATGGTTCAGAATGCAGGACTCAAGCTTCATGTGTCACTTTGCTTCCATGGATCAAAACAACCGAAAATCTCACTTCCCAAGTGGGTGTCCCGGATTGGTGAATCCAAGCCTAGTATCTTCTTTACTGATCGGTCTGGGCAGCAGTACAAAGAGTACTTATCACTCGCTGTTGATGATCTTCCTGTTCTTGATGGAAAAACTCCAGTTCAAGTTTACCATGACTTTTGCGAGAGCTTCAAGTCTTCATTCATGTCTTGCTTGGGTTCCACAATAGATGTAAGAATTTGAATCCTGAGATTTTGACAGAATCCCTTTGTTTCAAATGTGTACTAATACTCTCTGTGGCTCCGTGTTTTTTTCCCCCTAATTTCAGGGCATTTCCATGGGCTTAGGTCCTAATGGCGAGCTCCGATATCCTTCTCACCACAAGACTGCTAAGGTTGGTGCAATTCCTGGAGTTGGAGAATTCCAGTGTTATGACAAAAACATGCTTAACAATCTAAAGCAGCATGCTGAAGCATCAGGAAATCCGTTATGGGGACTCGGCGGTCCTCATGATGCTCCCAGCTATGACCAGTCCCCACACTCGACCAATTTCTTCAAGGACCATGGGGGGTCGTGGGAATCTCCCTACGGTGACTTTTTCCTTTCGTGGTACTCAAACCAGCTTGTAGATCATGGAGCTCGTCTCCTTTCCATGGCTTCCTCGCTTTTTGAGGACACTGGAGTGGCAATTCACGGCAAAGTGCCACTTATGCACTCATGGTACGGAACCAGGTCTCACCCTTCTGAGCTGACTGCAGGGTTCTACAATACATGCACCAAAGATGGTTACGAAGCAGTGGCACAGATGTTTGCAAGCCATTCATGCAAGATGATATTGCCTGGAATGGACCTATCAGATGCACACCAACCGCGCGGTTCTCTTTCGAGTCCCGAGTTGTTGCTTAAACAAATTAGGACCGCTTGCAGAAGGCACGGGGTTGAGGTTTCCGGGCAGAACTCATCAGTTTCAAATGCTCTTGATGGTTTTGTACAGATCAAGAAGAATTTGTTGGATGAGAACGTGATCAACTTGTTCACTTATCAGAGAATGGGAGCATATTTCTTCTCGCCGGAGCACTTCCCGTCGTTCACAAGGTTCGTCCGAAGTCTTAATCAACCACAATTGCATTCAGACGATCTGCTTAGCGAGGAAGAAGAAAAAGATAATGTGGAGGCCCTACCTACGACTTCAGAATCAAGCATCAACATGCAAGCCGCTTAGTAAGAGTTAGAAATATGTCCATGTAAATATCGAACGTGTATTCTATTATTGTAAGTGAAGAGCTTTCATTTGATGAAACATAAAGAACAAAGGTCTAGCCAAGTGGCTATGCACTTCCTAGTATTTCACTCTGAAATATGTATACACACTTGAGAGTTGAGCCTGTCCCGTTTAATGAGGAATCAGAAGCTCTATTATCTTTTCTTTGTGCTTAAAGGCTTCATCCAACTGTAGAGTAGAGCTAACTTTTGATTCTTTAATATACATTGTTCAAAAATTCACTTTCAGACGGTTATTACCTAGACCATTAACTTCGCCAATCTACTTTTTATGATAAATTCACTTTGTATGGGCTTTCAATTGAATATATATATATGTGTGTGTGTGTGTGTGTGTGTGCGCAAATCCTCTGTAATTTTTGGGGAAAAGTTGGAGGGCGTCGACGTAAAATGTTTTGGTTAAGAGGGTGTCTTTGTAACCAATATTGATCAATGACTACTGATCCGGATTCATTCCATAAATTCTCTCACATTTTGGACCACTATGGAAAAACTTGCTAGATAAGAGTCCTTCCAAAGAATTGGCCGGAGCTTGTTGACTAAATGCACAATATCTGGCTTTTGCTATTTAATCCACATCATGACACATCCAATTATGAGATAATTGACCAATTAGATTGGTTTTGTTAGTGGATAACTATCCAAAAATATATATATATATATTTAAATTTATTGAGTTTATATTTTTTCCATATTACCTGCATTATATATGGAAAATTGTAGAAAAAGAATATCGTCATTTCGTATTTCACTCAATTTTATGCATTTAATTTGGCTAAAAATTAGTCATATAGCTTGGATGACAGACAGATTGATCTTATCCATTTGAATATTGGATGCTCAATTAACTGTATACATATTGAATTGGATTTTTGATTAAAAGAAAAAAAAGAAAAAAAGAAGAAGTCGAATTTCATCCATTGGCATCCCTATTTGTGTGCGTTTTTCTAGAAATGTTATACTACTGTGCCATCCAACCATAGTCTCCGGGGACTGTTACACTTAAGGTAATTTCATAATTTATTAGACTTTAAACTTCAAAAAACTTGATTAGTCTTGATTCATTTAGAAGTAGACATGATATATATAGATTAAAAGAGAGAGACCTAAAGAGATTTTTTTTTTTTTTTTTTAAGGTGCACTGATTTGACTATAAAATTTGGTTTCTTCCAGAAAAGAAAAAAAAAAAAAAAAAGCAATGGTACATTGGTAAGCATATTAATAAATATTTCAAAATTGACCCTGCTAGGATTAACTCAACGGATGAGAGATGAAAAGTTTGAGTAAGCTTGTGTTTGATTTATCGATTAGAGATGCAATTTTTAAGTTGGAGTTGATTGACTTTTCAAAAACTAGTTATAATTTTTGTTGAGTTTTCCAAAAAAAAAAAAACAAAACAAAAACTGAGTTGGAGTTGATTGACTTTTCAAAAACTAGTTATAATTTTTGTTGAGTTTTCAAAAAAAAAAAACTGAAATAAAAAAATACAGTTTAGTTGCAGTTAAATTTGTTCACAAGTTCGAAATTATGAGTTTTTTTTTTTTTTTTTTTTAAGTGACAGCCATCGACTCCTACTGTAAAAAAAGATAAGGAATTTAGATGTAAATATCTTTTTAATAAGTATTTTAACAAAAGACCGCAATTTTTAAAAATGAGTTAAAAGGTTTTTTTTTTTTTTTTAAATCATCGATCAATTTTTTTAAATATTCAATCCATGATTGACTACATAATATCATTAATTTGATAAATCAATTATTCGTCATAATTAATTAATGATTGATCATAATATAAATCATCAATTTTATTACTAATTGATCATGATCCATTACTGATTTATCGAATCTCTAAAAAAATAATAATAATAACAACAAACGGCCATTTTGCAAAAAATCCAACCATCTATTCGATTTGGTGACCAAAATAGGTCATCCAACCTAATTTACCTATTTAAAATTTAGATGAGTGTATTTCGAACTCTACATCTTAGTAGAGTAAGTGTAGAATAATTTTTAAACTATGCTTGCAGCCACATTAACCTAATGAAATTTGATAAACCATATAATAGCCACGCAAATCACAGGCAAAACCAAATATATTAAAGTAAATTATATGTTGTTGCTATGTACATCAATCAAAACAAAAAGAAATTAACAGCAGAATATGGATGGTTTTAAGTTCCTGAGATGTGAATTTCCTTGTGATTTAATCTCACTCTTCCCAAATAGACAACGTGAAGTCCAATTTGCACCAAAGTGAAACCCAAAAACAATCTAGTAGTCTCTTCTTTCACATGACCACCAAATCTAGCTGATCCTGCAATGATTGGCACATAGGGTTAGCACGGGTTTAAGTGAAAAAAAAAAAAACTTCGAAGAGGCTATGAACTTGATAACCATCACGTTTCAACGACTTTTCAATCTGAAAATGTTCAGAGCTTACACTTGAATGGACAGATTCAAATATGTTCTTACGTGTATTCATTCACAGGCGATCTTGGTGTCAAAGCTGCTGAGGCAGATTGCGAAAGCTTGAAAGGCCGATATTGGGTACCGGAAATCCATGGTGAACAAGTCTTTCCCAACTTTTCCAAACTGCAGGATGATCTTATCATGTTCTGGTCCAGCCGGTCCATTCTCTGGAGAAGCCACCAACTGGAAATTTTTCACAGAAGCAACTGTCACTCTTCCATGGAAGTTCAAGCACCAACACTGGAGTTGCTCGTGCCACCTGGGAGACTTGTTTCTTAGCACCAGCACTCCATCTTTTTGACTGGCCAAAGGGCCGGACAAACCACTTTCCGTGCGTTTTGATTTTGAGCGAAAAAATGAGAGTGAGTGAATGGAATCTGGATTGCTGATAGAGAACTCTGTCTGTGTGGGCGCTGCTCCTCCAGGTTCAATTGCCGAGCCGGGAATGGCATCCATGATACATTGCATTCTCCTTGGACCCCTATTCATAAATTCTGATGTTGTTAGCATTTGATTCAGGTAAGAATAGCCCGTTAAAATATCGTTGCCACAACTTTGGCAACATTGGAATGACAACGAAACACTGCAGTTCTCATGCAAATAACAGTAAAGAAATATCATTCCCTAGGAAACTCTTTACATTGTTACAGAAGACTGATTCATACCTAGAACCCAACACATTTAACTCATATGAAATGTGAGCCACAGGGTAGTTGCCTGCAGGGACACGAGGTGAAACTTGTTTCAAGTTTACCAACCTAGCGGAGCGGCTTTTTGCAATCTTAGCTCCCGCGTGAGGGGGCTGCCCATCAAAGATTGTGAACTTAGTCCCCAGAAAATTCGACCTAGACAGAGAGAAACAATTAGTATATGGATCCATACAACAGGAAAACTGCAAAATCTTATGCCTCTTCGAGCAAACCTTAATTTCCCAATGTAAGTGCTGCTTCCCTTCGACATATCACCAGCATGCAGAGAGATGATATAATCTGTGCAGGTGGTGCGTCTACATTTGCGTGCAGCAAGAAGGAACTTTCCATCATCAGTTAGTGCTGCAAAAATGTTTGGCAACGAAAACGTTAAAGATATTCATGCCCCAAATGTATAAGACCGAATGCTGGTATGGCTCTGCCTTTCTACCCACATTGGCAAAGAAAACTGCAAAAAGAACAACCTGAACTGATATCGAACTCCAAATTAAAGTAGAAACTCCTCACCATTAGTCAAACTGAGGAAAAGGAAATACGTCTGCGTGGAACGGTTCCTTTTGATGAAGCACTTCAGAAGCACATCCCTTGGACCAGGCTGCAAACAACAACACCACCACCAAAGAGAAACAAATGATTTAGAGAGAACAAGAAAACAAAGACTCCAATAACAAACAGCGGTTCTAAAAAGCCGATCTCAAAAGCACCCGACCGGAAATAATTGACACAGACATGATGCATAACAAGGTTTTAAGTGATCTCATATTCTTCGTCAGCATAGGTCAGTTATATCTCACACTACGTGGAGCAAACTAATAAGGAACAAAACACTCGACTTTTAAAAGCAAAAAACTGTTCAACATAGGATCAACCACTATTCGATATTCACATCGAAAGTGGCCCCCAAGAAGAAACTGCACTAACCAAAAAGAAAAAAAAAAAAGGAATTTGCTGAGTAATTTCCAACACAAACCTCCCACAAACTGAGAAAATGCCAAAATTCACCCGGACATCCCAAGGATCTTTTTAACAAGTCTGTCAAGTTTTCACCGATGGGAAGATTCAATCTTATAAATTCATTTTAAAAATTCATTCCACAAACATCCAAAGAAAGCAAGTTCCACTAAATTAATACTTTTTACAATGAACAGATACTAGAGACAGAAAATCGTAGGTGTATTAAAATACTCGACATTTGAAGAAAAATTAGCAAAGAGAGAGATTAAGGAAAAGAATCTCTCAGGCTTTCAAGTTCGTAAATGAACAGCAAACTCAAGCAATTCAGAAAACACATTCTCGAATATAAAATTAAAGGAAAAAAGAGGATGTAGGATTTTCAAAGGAAAAACAGAGCAAATTGATTGTGTTTTCATAAAACTAACTGCTAAGCATACCTTAAATAGAAGAAAAATCGTTAATACATACATGAGTAACATACCAAGCTATAAAAAGAAATTATATGAAAAATAATGATATTTCATCAATTCTTGAGAAATTAAATTGGCCGAAACCAAATCTTAATTTCTCCTTAATTTTCACAAAAATTATTTTTCACAAATCCAAATCAATCCGACACATAGCAAAACACAAATTGTATTCAAATTCAAATTCAAATAAGAAAAAAAAAAAAAAGAGGGAGAGAGAGAGAAAAAAAAGGGGGGAAAAGGACCTGCTTGACGGAGATGGGGAAGGTCAACCTTCCAGAGAGTTCGGGGGACTTGACGATCTCCTTGGTGATGAGCCTCCAGCTCCGGCAGACGCCGGCGCAGGCGACGACGCTCTTCCGCGGCGGCCAAGCTACCTCCGACGCCTCGATTCTGATGAGCACTTCCCTCAGCAGCTCCTGCGGCATGTTCGCCCAGCAGCTCTGGCTCATCCCGTCCGCCACCGCCGACGTCGACGCCTCCTGAACCACCAACTTCTGCGACCGCGACGACGACATCCTCATGTCCTGTATTATACTCCTTATCGCCATTTATCTCTCTCTCTCTCTCTCTCTCTCTATAAATGCACCTATATATATATATATCTTCTTTTGATCTCAGTTCAACCACAACATCCACGTCTCTGTATATGAATATATATATATTGTTTATGCGATATAGATATATATATATCTATGCAATTGTGTCGGGAGGGGATTGGAAAAATGGTTATGGGGAAAGGGAGAGAATGGATGTTTGGTCTGATAATGTTTGGGTTTGTTTTTGAAGATGAGATTGAGAGCGAGTTTCACTATGTATCTGTTTTTTAAGAGAGAGAGAGAGAGAGTAGAGAGAGAATCTGAGAGAAGGAACGAGAAAAGATATTGGGTCCTTGTTGGAGTGCGGTTGGTTTCCGATTTTGTTCCTTTTCTACTCTTTTTTCTCTTATTATTATTTTCTTTTCCCTTTTTTTATTTTTATATTTTTATATTTTTTGGAAGAGTTTTGTTTCTAATTTACTTTGTTGTTTTGTTTTTTATTTTTTTAAAAAAAGAGGTCTTGTTTTCTATTTCTCATATGATAACACGCTTACGTAAAATACAGTAAAATTATTATTTTTGTACATAAAAAAGAAAGAGACTTTTCTTCAAAAACATGAAAAAAGAAAGAAAGAAACTTCCCTTCAAAAATTAAAAAAAAAAAAAAAAAGAAAGTGACTTCTATCCTATGATAGCATGCAAGTTTTTTGAAAATGTGATTAACATATTTAAGACATATAGTTTGATCTGGGGACAAAGTTATCTAAAAAAATAACATGAGCACATTTAATTCTTAAAAAAAAAAAGTGTTCACTTTCTATAATAATAATAATAATAATAAGATGGTTGGCAACCTTAAGAGGTTTAGAGAGCAGCTTGTAGTTGACCTTCAATCTTAAGCTTGGTAGTTTTTCATCTTTTAAAATTATTTGTTTATTTATTTTTGTTTGAAAAAAAGAAGAGCCCATTACGCTTTTGGAAGAGTCATAGATGATATTTAATGAAAAATCTTGAAAATCCTTGAAGCTTCATTTAAATAAACCGTATTTCTATTATTTCTATTTATTTGGGGCTCAAACTCAACAAGAAATTGAAGGAAAGAGTAGGTGATTGGGAAAGGGGGTCCACCCCACCTCTCAATTATATCTTTTGCAATGTATTTTATTTATTTATTTATTTATTATTATTATTATTTTTTTTTTGCAATGTGTCTTGTATTTTAATAATTTAATATGGTCTAATAATTAATATATAGTTAGGTCCCACTTGAACATAAAAGGCCCTCCTTGAGTATGAAAGTTTCAGTCTATGGGCGGAGGTAACAAAAACGCATTTTCACATCTCTTAAAACGACAACCCCAAAGCAGGAAACGTTTCACCATTGGCCTATGGCCGTTTGTTTCGTTTCGTTTCGTTTTTATTTTATTCTATATAAACGATTTGTATAACTACCTTATCTATTCAGCAAAAAAAAAAAAAAAAAAAGGAAGAACATATATATATATATATATAACTAACATTCTCTCTCTCTATCTCTGTGCGATGCATGCTCTAGCCTTTAGGGACGTGTGCTATTCTCCATGCTTGCCCACACGATTACACGTTTTATATTTTTCTCACTTTCTATATTTTTTTTTTCTCTCAAAAAAGCTTTAATTTTGACCCAAAAATGAAATTTATGAAATTGTAGATGGAAACCAATGATTACCAAGGTAGGCGAGAAAATGGGTGGGCCCACCACTCCCAAACATATTATTCCATGTATTTGTTTTCCAGACCCACTTTTGTCATACTCCTGCATAATTCACTTTCGTGAACAGATAAAAACAAAACAATGGAAACGTTTCCGAAATATCTAAACACCAAATTTAAAAAAAAAAAAAAAAAATTCCCAAGAATATCAGAAATATGAGAACTGAAAAAAGGATGTGATTTGTTATCCAACTGCAGTCATGTGAGCACTGCCGAGTGGTAGTTTAGGAGGAGGGCTCCGTCTGTCGGTTGTTAATATCTCTGTCTTTGTCAAAATCGAAACTTGCCAAGAAAATGCTTTGGGATAAGGTTTTAATTTTATTTTGTATTTGTGAAGCCAGTAACAGCCAGCCAAGTGTGAATATTATGTATCATAATTCACACCCTTTTTTCAGAAATAAAACTTCATTAAGCAACGGAATTTACTTATAATTACAGGCTCTTTTTTTTTTTTTTCATTCGAAAAAAAAAAAAAAACCAATGAAATTACAAGTAAATCCTCAAGTTGCAGTAATTTTAGCTCTATATTATACTCGAGAGGTACACGGTACATTTTTCACACATTAAAAATGAAGAGGCGTCGAAGGGTTTACCAAAAAAAAGAGAAAGGTCCTCTAGAATGTAGGTTTTAAAACACGATTTTGTTTCTTGTTTTTTTAATCTTTCCACGGGATAAAAAAAAATATTATTTTAAGGAATAGGATTATTCTTTGTGTTTGGATAAATGAAGAAAAAGAAAAACGAATGAATTCAGGGGACCATTACTTCACAAAATCTATGGATACGAAACTTCGTCGAACTGAAGAAAAGAATATTTTTTTAAAGATGGGTGTTTTTGTTCAGGAGCTATCATCTCTTTTTATCATATGCAGTGTAGAGAGGCCAAAAACATCAAAAGCAAACCAAATTGAATGATGGGAAATTCGCAAAGTGCTTTCTTTGGAGGTCAATACCCAGGAATCTTCGTACCCAATTGATTAAAAAATCGAGAATAGTTTGAAATGCCCATTACTACTGTGTTATTTCCTTATTTTTATCACATGTACCATATGGTGTCCACAGAGGAAAAGAGCTGTCTGTATCACACACTTGCATCAAGAAACCATATGAATATTGACATATCTTATATTATCCAAAAAAAAACAAAAATCAAAACAAAAAGAACGCAACAATACAATCTTTCTGATATTTAGTTTCTATCAGAGAGTTGAGAATGCTTCTATTAACATCAGCTGCCCTAACATTACAGAATCATACAAGATAAAACATATCTAAAATACATCAGCTTCTCCAAACTTGTTGTATTTACTATTTTTAGTTAACCTTTCACATTTTTTAGGGTTAGGGGAGTCACATATGGTTGTCAAAAATTTCTTCCACTTTTTCCTTCTTCTTTTTTTTTTTTTTTTTTTTAATTTTTAATTAATTTATTTTTTTTAAGAATTAAGGTTTTTTAACACATCAAACTCTAGTACTAGTGGAGAGTGAGAGCATACAGGTAAATATCTAATCTCAGAATTAATACTAGTGTAACTCTAGTTGAACCTTCATGCCAACAGACGAGTTGACAACTACCTAATGTTGGATTTAACGTATGAGTACGGAGGGACCTATGATATCCAAGCCAGATGTAAATGTTACAGAGCTGTTGAGAGACGCGAAGAAATTTCATACAACAAGACAAAACAACATACAAATTCCCTTACGGAAAAAATTAAAAAAAAAAAAAGAAAGAAAGAAAGAAAGAAGAAAAGAAGAAAAAGAAGAAAAGAAAATTCTTAACTATTCACATCTTTATCATGTTTTGTTATTTTATTTTATTTTATTTTATAATTATATGATTTTAATATAATCTGATTCTAATACAATCTGAATGGCAAAAAACTATCCCTTACTAGCACCCTTCAACAAAATTCTTCTAAAAACTCCATTGAGTAAAATCCCCAAGATTTGTCTTTGGAATTCCTCATCCTTTTAAGTTCATTAATTATTATTAATTAAAAAAAAAAAAAAAGAGAGGAGAGTTTTTTCCTCTCTTTAAAGCATTAAAAGGCTGAAATCCTGTATCTTCACAAGAGCATTTATCGCATAAAAAGTACACGGGAAAGATGATGACCGGTAAGACAGGAAAAAACCATCCCACCATTTTATAAGGTCAACATCACGTTAGCAAAACAGTGGATGTTTAAATCACAAGTATCGAAGAAATGCTTATTAGAAATCGATAAATTTCCCATCACACAGCACAAGGATAAGAGGCTGTCCAATTCCGTTGCTGTCACAAGTTAGTCTCATGCCACTTCATTATCACAATTACTAATGGCAACTTACCAGGGTCCCGCTTTGCTGAAAACTCCCCCACTTGGGTTGTCATTGAATACCAGAGACAAAGCTTCCCCTCCACCTAACCCACACTAATCACAGCACAAACGAGAAAAATTTTGAGTGCCATAAATATATATATATATATTTTGCCCTCGCTAACATAAGATTCAGGGTTTGTTTATTTTTACATCTCATTTTAAACTAAATCATACTTTTTCATCATAGTTTTTATCTTTTTCTGAAAAATTTTTTTATCATTTTTAAAAAATTTCTTTTGTCTTTTCTAAAAATTCAACAAAAATTATTATTAAAACTTATAAATTTAAACTAAACTCATTCACCAAACACCCCTTAAGGCTATAATCTTAAGCCCGCATATCCAAGATCATTCGTTCCCCCCCCCCTTTTTTTTTTTTAATTTTTCCTTCATCATCTTTAATTTTCATTTCCATAAATGAAAATATGGAAAATAGCAAAGTTCGGGCCATGAACTAAGGGTCTGTTTGGTGAAAAATTTTGAGTTGAAAAAGTATTATTTGAGTAAAAAATTTTTGTTGATTTTTCAGAAAAGATAATTTTTTAGAAAAAAAACAAAATTAAAAAAAAAAAAGATAAAAACTGAAATAAAAAAATATAATTTGAGTTAAATTACCTATTAACGTCCGTGACAGGGAGGAGAGAACCTTTGGTCGTTAATAACTATTTTGACTGTTGAGTTTTGCGTACTAGGAAATAATCTTTTTACGAGGTAAGAAGAGTACTAAAAAATGCCAGGCGTCATCCCATGTGTTGCTGAGTCGGAGTAGCTTTAACTGTGTCCCAGCTGGCCCATACGGGAGAAATGAAAAACTGCGATAATAGGGTGGGTCCCAGCTTCTCCATCAAGATGGAAACTCGCCAAGGCTTTACAAAGAATATGCTCTTCCTCCGGGCGAGATCTTGAGCAACCTAAACTAGTCTAAACTCACAAAACAGTTAAACATCACAGTGATAAGAAATATCTTACGTAACGGAAGGCGATTTGCCAGAGTATCTTAAGAAAATTCAAGCAAACTCATTACAAAAATTTGCAACAATTTCTGTAAGGTGGAAGTCATATGTACAGAAGTCGGATATACAACTATTCGAACTACAAATTTACCCCCAGGCTCAACAATCAAAAGATTCTTCCTTCGTTGAATGATTATAAACAGAGGCCGGTGCTCGACTATAATGAAGACGGGTGGAATGAACAAATTGAACGAATTAGTTGGACCTTTGTCAATTTCAAAATGGGATTCAAAGACCTAACCTCAAGTATTGGGATAATTACATCTTCCTCCAGCAAAACAAAATAAGACCCATTGAAACTCTTATAAAACAGGAACACTACCATTTTGCTGCTGCACTGCCCCAAGCGGTTGTCCTACAAAGTCAAGGACATAACCCAATCATCTTCAAGTTAAATTTTGATGAAGTGAGAAGGGAAATAAAACAAGTGGATTGTTTCTTCACTATAACTAGCTAATAAAAAGACAAGTCACGTTCATACATAGCCAAAGGACGACAAAAAAGGGAACTCCAGCAAATCCATGGGCACACTTATATACCCACTCTCTGATGATACATCGATCTTATCAGAACATATTGGATAAGTTATCAATAGAAAATTTAAAACGTGTAGATCCTTGTCCTTGCAAGATCAATTTTTTGACAGGTCACGCAAATAAAAATTACACAGGTGAGAATGGTTGTCATATTCTATGGTATCAAATATTGTCTCTTCCTACATGTCCCAAAAGAATGGTACTGAAAACATACATGGTTATATAAAAAACCGTTCTAGTCACTTCACATCAAATTTGAACAACATTTATAAAGAAAAACAGAAATTATTACATGGAGCTCTTTTGAGTTGTATTAAAGTGAAAACCACTTCAGAATAATAAATAAGTCAGAAAATGTAAAGTAGGAGCTGCATTTGGAGTGATCTCATCAGAAACATGTGACATCTACTAGTTTTTCTACTGTAAAGAAGAAGCCACGTGACTTCCCAATTTAATAAACAGAGCCATGCATACACTTACCAGCAATCCAAAAAACAAATAGCAACACAACAACAAAGTACAAACATGCATAAAGGAATACCTGAATTGGTTGCAAATGAATAAGGCTTTGAAAGGTATTTGTTCCTTGCTAAACCAACTGGAGCAACTTGAGGCCTTTGGACGTTATCAACAGAAAACTGCTTTGAGAAGTCACTAGAAGGCAAGCAAACTCCATATGTACCTAAGCACGCTTCCGAACTTTGTGCAAGAATTTGATCAGGGTTTTGTACAGAAGGTAGAGAAAGTGAGTCCCCCTGTTTCACAAGAAAATTAAAAACTTCAAATCATTTATTTCCATTGAAATGATTTGGGCAAGTTGAAGGACAAAAATTAGCACTCACAAGCACCGTGCCTAAAGTACTAGAGCTAAATGAAACTGGCACCAAGTACGATGCCACTGTTAGGCAATGAATGGGCAAACTCATTACACCTCAAGACTTGAAACATCAAATGAATGCAAGCAGAGCAAAATTCTTGTAAAATGCTCGACTTATTTAGTTTCAAAAATTATTGACATCTGAGAAAGTAATTCTTTATCGCAATGCCCAGGAGGATGCAATAAGCAAGTGATGATGAAAAAGAAAGCATGCAAACCTCATTGTTAAAAACACCATTTATTTGTTTGGGTGAGATGTCCGGTGATAACACCCTTGTTGGGCACATTTGTTCACTTGATAACTCTGTTTTCATCGTCTCACTGCAGAACTCCTTAGTTGTTGCCACTGTCTCACAATAAAGACGACAGAGTGCAGACCGAAGACAATTGTTTCTTTGAGAGTAATAAATTTTGGTAGCAAGGGGAACCGGACCATCTGATTCAGTAAATCACAATAATCAATCTCAAATACTGTAAAACAAAAAGGAAGGTGAAGACAAACCAGAACATACATATGGTACAGACTTAACAATAATATATGACTGCTCAGTTGAAGTAATGCTCTCTTCAGTAGAAAATGATCCATTAGGCATTTCATTTTTAACATGAGCTCACTATGGTATCAACCATGTATATGCTGAAGAACAAGCTCAGAGAGAACTTAAAGTTTTCTCATTATACCTTTTACTGGCAGGCCACATCCAATAACTCGCTCATGCTTCTTATATCCAGCATTGTTATCATCAGGAATTCCACTCTCGAAAACGGTTGCTTTAGGAGACGTGCAACCTGAAGACAAGCATTAAGTCCTACACATTAATAATTCATTCAACAACAATCCCAAGTAAGCAAGAAATATTTTTTTACATGAATGACGACTGGTTGTTCCCTTTCTTTTCAGGGAACTGGCTTTTAACTTAATTAAGGGATGGGATATTTGAAGGCATTCTTTGTTGGGAGATGATAACTGCACATAAAAATGTAATGTGTTGGATTGAAGGCATTCATGTATTCTTGTGTCTCTATCCATTGAGGTGGTCAACTGACTGCCTAAGCACATAGACTTTCACAGGTAATCTTCTCATAACTTTAGCCTTCCTCGTCAGTTCATCAAATCTCACTTAAAGTTAGTCCATCAATTGAAATCAGAACAAGATATCCAATGTTTAGTTCCCCACATATTATGATATTGACTCTATAGTCTATCCAACAATTAACAATTCCAAGGGACATCCTGTTTACCAAGTTACTAGGATGTATAATAATATCAAATAAATTTAAATCTGGACTAATGGATACAATCATCCCGAGGACTTATGATTTTTGAGACAGCAGCTGCTGTGTCTGTAGATCACGAGATAGTGGTAGCAACTCACCTTCTATCCTACAAGAGGTAAAAAAAAGAAAAAAAGGGTTACATCATAATGGTAATAAGCAATTAAAAAAAACCAAAAAAAACCAAAAAAAAAAAAAAAAAAAAAAAAAGAAAGAAAATCTGGCAACAGGATTAAGCAGCAACTGCTCTAAGAAGTTGGGCTGAATATTTTCACCAAACTATTACATTCAACTAATACCATAAAAATACAATTAACCTAAGGGTCTCAAATGAATTACTTGGCATTTAACAGCGATGGCAACCACCCATGCTCATCATAAGCCAAAATGTGAAGCATGTATTGATGGACAACAGACGAGATAAACCCTTAACTTAGCTAACATTGACTAAACACATATCATATCTGGCTTTTTCTATATGGTCTAACAGGGACATTCACAACTTTTCAAAATTAGTCTCTACATGCAATCCAAAGAGTTTTCTAATTCTTTTGTGAGAAAATTGCAAGATGAAAGGAGAGTGTAATCGCTGATTAGACATGAGAGTGAAAAGCAACAAACATTGCAAGAGAAAACACTAAAGGCCAAGAAACAGAGCAATACTGTGAAGTAAAACTCCAAATCAGTATGCATAAAGTTGTGTGTATGATTAAATTTCATAAAAGATAATGGAAAGAGAACAGGAAAAACATACATTTTAGAGCGTTTTGTCGGTCGAGGCATTACACTGGCCGAATTGTCGGTATTTCGAGGACCAACTCCTGACCCGTCCATCAAACTTTTCACATCTACATAAGAAGAATTCCCTGGGGAGATAGCAAAGCAATCACGAAAGCTGAATAGGGAACAAAACTGTAAAAAGGCTTGCATAAGAGGAAATTCAAATGCAAAGAAACTAACATGAGAAAGCAAAGTAATCATCCAAACCAACAGGAAAAGAGCAAGAGATAATTACTTTTTGCCTCCATAAGGCAGGAAGAGTTCATCCCAATCTTCCTATCCAATTGGTGTTCGGCAATAGCAGTATCAACCACATCTACAGATTCAGACCTTTCTAACTCCTCAACTGACCCAGCCTGGTCTAAGATAGGTTAAAGTCTAATTTTTTTTCCTTCATGCTAATGCAAAAGATTAGACGTTTTCAATTTTTTTTTTAATTATTAACGAAGGGTGACAAACTCTATGTGTTGATAAAAAGAAAAAAAAATGTTAGGACCCAAATAGAATACCATAACAGGAAGCATCTCACAGAACTGAACAAAACGAAGAAGGAAATCTAAAATAAAAGTGAAAAAAAGGATACTAACATAAGCACTTATTGACTTTCTCCTCTCTTTCCTCATAGGTTTCCTTTGCCTCACAGAGCCATCAATGTCCAGCATGGATTCGTCTTTAGACTTTAACATCCTACAAAGTTCTGCGGAGATCCAGAAGAGACAAAGAAACCCCTTTCAGCAGAACACTAGCACAAGACATGAAAAAATTATAGCTGGAAGGGCCAATAAATAAAAATTAGCAACCAGAGCACAAACATGGCACGTGGGCCAATAGAAACAGTGATGAGGTCCAAAATCAGGTCCCAGAAAAAGACGTGATATCTTCAATTGAGCACATAGATAGTCACATAAACTTGAATGAATTCCAATTTTGAGCTATTGAGAGAACTTACATAATAAGGCTCCGAATGAAATTTTTGTTGTGCTTCAAAAATTAAAAGTTGCACATAAAATCAAAATTTTTAAGATATTTTGGAATTACTACATTAAATGCAG
Organism: Ficus microcarpa; assembly: GCA_025413485.1. NCBI lineage: Eukaryota > Viridiplantae > Streptophyta > Magnoliopsida > Rosales > Moraceae > Ficus > Ficus microcarpa. Next base: position 21,350,525 of record CM046382.1, read on the forward strand.
TGGCACAAACTAGAAGTCATGATTGAAAAACCTTCAAACCTGCATGAGCTGCGTATTGACTAGCCTTGACTGGTTTCTTACAAGTATTGCAGCATACCTTCAGATAAATTATTAAGCAACCAGATAAATAAAGTGATGATTAGTCCATGCATGCAAATTCAGATTCCAGCATATTAACAAATTTAAAGAAAGTAATGGCTACATTATCATTTACAAGATGTTTTTTCCTTAATATCAGCAATTTGTTCTGGTGAAGGCAAATTCTTTGTTCAAGTCAATTTGGTACCAAAAAGTACCAAAAAAGGCACAACCTCAACGAGAAGCAATAATTCCAACTTCCTTTTTCCAAGTAATAAGTAGTTATAAAGATGGTAATTTGAAAAGATTACTAAAAGCATACATGCAGCCAAGGAGTTTTTTTTTTTCCCGGAAAAAATCACAATTAAATAAGCCAACTGTGCCAGATATCATGTGACTGGGCTATACTGTATCCATTGCCAAACATTCAACATGAACAATGCAAAAAATACATATGTGGATTAATGTCAAAAGAATCAATAATACCAGTCTAAACTCTAGTCTTACCAAATGCAAAGGATCAGTCATGGGCTTCAAACCAAAGACATGCATATCTGCATACCCAAACAGAAACAAACAAAACTGTAAGAAATTAAGAATCCAGAAATGTGGGGGACAAATATCAACAAAACAAAAATTGCCTACTGTAGCGCATCTTGATTCTTGTGAAGACCAAAAAAAAAATCATGTTAATTAAAACCTGTTTTGGCATTTGTCACCTCCTCATTTGACTAAACATGCATTTGTCACCTCCTTATTTTGTTAAACATTACGCCACTATAGTTTTTCCATTAGAAAGAAAGATAGAAAGAAGATAAGAACAAATCACCTTCTTCATCAAGCAAATTTGGCTCATCTGCCTTGCTTAATTCCCTGAATATCAATTGAGCAGCTAATTTCTGATGGCCAACTTCCTCTGTCAAAACAATAAAACGGGGAACAGTGATAAACATGCTAGTGTCGCAAAAGCACATTTTCAAAATGTGGGTTATAAAAAGTCCACCTTCCCTCCTCTCCCTCAACAGTTAACAAGCAAAGGCTACATAGAAACGCCACAAAATTATGCCTCCCATACCTGCTATACTTTGTGAGAAACTCCCCGATGCCAGAAGCCTTGCCATAACCGCCATCCTCCCATTTCCAAGTGGGCATACCATTTGAAAATTGATAGTCGTATATCCGGTAGCTAAAACCATCAAAATGAGCTTTACCACCTTAAAATTACACCAAATATAATGATACAACAAAAACTCAGCCTCTATTGACACACTTGTATAGTACTATAGTTATCCTTTAGACTCTAGAGTTTTGGCCTGCCTGAAACTGGTAACGAAGTGGGTTCATTTGAGCAAGACTTTGATAGGGAAAAAAAAACACTATACAAAACACATGGAATATCTTCTTATTTAAAAAACTATATATGTATATATATCTATATAGATATATACCAACTAAAAACCAACAAATCAAAGCACAACGAAGGATTGAACCAAAAAAAGAATGTTGAAAAGAGAAGGCAGGGCAATGCAGCCTCTAACAAAGATTTGGCAGGAAAAAAAATACCCGGATAAAATAGGAAATGCACGAACTAAGATCATTAAAGGCAGAAAAATTACAATGTTTATCAAACATACATATATCTACATTTTGCAGAAGAATTCAGGCAGATCTTGCACTTATTCAACAACAAAAACACAAATTCCTCGGTATTCTCAAACTCCAGAATGGTGAAAACAACAAAATCCATCAAAATTTACTAAAACCAATACACTCGTCGATTTTAATCTACCATAAACCAAACCCTAGCAATCGAACAGAAGCATATTCACAAATGTAAACCCGCGCTCAACACATTATAAAATCATTCACAGAAGAAAAACCAAAACCGAAATCAAAATCAAAATCAAAATCAACCGAAGAAAACCGACCTTAATCCGTTACAAAACCAAAAGAATCGCCGGGATAGAAACTCCCGAATTCCGAAGAGAATGCGAGAATTATGCGAGAATTCGAATGGCTCCCGTAGAAGGAAGGCGAGAACGAGGACCAACGACGAAGCTCCGCAATGGCGGAACCGGAAAACCCTAAGAGAGAGAAGTTAGATAGAGAATTCGAGCTTTTTGTGGATAGGTGTGTTATCTCTCTCTAAGAGTGTGTCTCTCTGTCTTCTCTCCTCAGCGAGATGAGAGAGAGAGCGGAGGGGAGAGAGAAAGAGGTGGCAAAGCTAAAAATGTGAACGCCTTGTTCTGCTTTGCTGATTTCGAATTGCCTTTTTGGGCATTATATACCCATTGCCTTTGTGTGTGCTCTAACTGCAACTGCTCTCACGTGACTCGCACGCGCGCTCCCTTCGTTTCAAAACCACCAAATCAAAAACTGGCTCACTTTATTATTAAAAAATGAAATTTAAAAAACTAGCTCACTCAGCAAGAAACAGATTAATAACCAAAACTAATAATAATTAATTAAACTTGGGAAATTCTACAATGGTTGCACCCCCATTGTAGTGCACTGATTATCCTAATCCAGCGGGTCCGATTAAAAGCCGATTAATTAATACTTACTCACAGTAAATAGGTTTTAACAGTTTATGAGATTATTGGATCAATTTTTATATTCCTTTTCCCCCGTTGATCAAACGTTGGTGTACTTTAGGAAGGAGCTGAGAGGATTTCGACCGAGGTGATTTTGCAAGTAGATAGCCCCGCATTCTAGCAATAGTTCATTCTTTTCTATCGGAAGGAGCCTTTCAAGCAATGGAGGTGTAACGTATTCGTCTCGTTAACATTTTTGTCACTAATCTTTGTGATAAAGTGTTAACAAAAGAGAAAAGAAAACATAAAACATCAGTCCCCATCTTATATCTTGTAAAACCCAAAGCTTATAAAGCCGAGAGCACCAAGAACAAAACTAGGAGCTTTATGTCACCAAATAAAATGATCCGAGGCAACGTCAAAATTATAACTCGATGCAATGTGACTTAGTACTCAAAAATTAAAATTAGAGCCGAGGTTTATAATAAAACATAAAATATCAATCTCATTGATCCTATATCTTGTAAAATTTAAAACATCTAAAACGAGAGCACCAATAACAAAACTATGAGCTTTATATCACCAAATATAGTAATCTGAGGTCACATCAAAATTATAACTCGATGTAATGTAATTTAGTATTTAAAAATTTAATATTAGAGTTAGACTTTACGCTTTCTCAAAATGGTGTTTTTCAAACTCCCCATGCACAAGACTTGCATTAAAATACCAACTCTCTTTACTCTCCAAAAATGGTGTTACCTAATTGTCCAATAAAGAAGCCCACGTCTTTCTAGCCAAAAATAAAAAAAATAAAAAAAATAAAAAATAGAAAAGAAGAATAAGAAGAAGAAGCCCCCATTTAGCAAACTATAAGGAGAGCTTAGGTAAACTATCGTGGACTCGGCCTGGCCTTAGTTAGACTTAATCTGGGCCTCATTCCATTGTTCACGACCCTGAAACCTCATTTTCATGTGTCGTTTTTCTCCCATGAATTACCATTAATGCATCATCAATAATTGGTTAAAATTTTAGGGTTTGTTAGGCTCTCGGTTTGGGATCAAATATTTCATTTTAATTTTTGTATTTTATTTCTAAAAAATCAATAATAAATTATAATTAATTTTTGAAAAGCCAACCAAATTCAACTTAAAAATTCAATTCCCAAACTTAGAGTACTGTCAAGTAAAGAGGATTAAAAGAGTTGATATTTATTTAAAGTAATACAATGAGTGATTAAAAAAAATGGGAGAAAAAAGAGAATAATGGACAGATAATTTTATTCCATTAATGAACTTTTCTTTATTATTCTTTAGGAAACTTATAAACTATTTATTTGCAACATTTGCGTATGTTTATATTTGTTAACCAATAAGATGACCATATACCTATAAAATGAACATGAATCAAAATTAAACAATACGTTGTTTTGCCACACACAAGTTTTTCTAGTCATTGAATAATGGTCGGATTTATTAATGTAACGCCAAAACAAAAACATCATACGACATAAAAGTATTCGTATTTACAGAGCTAAACGTCAAATTCAATTGACTACTCATAAAAAATAAAAATAAAAGAAAAGAAAAAAAAAAACATCTGTTGAAAATTATGGAACTTTTGTTGGAGTATATTCCATTTATAATGCAGCTGATAGGAAACTCACTACTTAGCATGAGATTTGCCACCACCATATCTTGCCAAGTTAGTGCGTATATGGTTCCTGCAATATCCAAGCTTGGAAATTAAAAAGATTCCTCCCCATTGTTTACAAAGCATGAATATATATATATATATATATATATATATTATCACCACCTGTCTCTAACCTTCAAAAACTCATTCTTAATAAATTTTTATCATTGAATTTTCCATAAATAAAATTAAGGATTCTAAGTGTTCTGAAAGATACTCTTCACATATCTCATCTTAATAATTTTGTTTAAAAATAATGTACTCTTTAAAAAAAAAAAAAAAAAAAAACTTAGGCGGTGTTTGTATTTGAATTCTAAATTTTTTTGATTGAATTGGGGATAGAACTACAACTAAACTATACCTGTAACCGTTATACTCTTTTAAATACACCGTAACATAAAAGCGTAATTATAAATTTGAGAAAAGAGATTATGATTTCTGATGAAAACAAATATGCAAGATATTTATATTTTCAAATATTAAATTATTATTCTGTTTGTCGTTTTTTTTTTTTTTTTTAAATAGGTGTGTGTTAAAACAATGAAAATAGTAAAGTTGAGGATATGACTTACGATCATTTAATTACACACATCTGAATAATAGTTAATCATCGTCCTTTATTTATATGCTCTTCACCACCATTCAATTACATATTACAAAGATTCTTGTCTATTGTCTTATTGACAACATTTTTTTTTTTTTGGTGGAAATTATCACTTTGCCATTTACATATATGATTTCAGCCTCATTTGTCCTTTTTTTTTTTTTTTTTTTTTTAACGAATTGTACCGTAAAGTATGAAAAATATCTACTGACATGGATTTGTATTTTACAGTTAGATCTATTTTAAGTACTTACTTTCGTATTAAGAGGAAAAATACATCATTCTATTATCATATGATTTAACCCTTTTTTTTTTCCTCAATTTGGTATCTTAATATTTGGAAAGTCTCTTTGAGTTACCTCATTATTTGAGAAAACTATCATTCAAACACTTTGATGGTTTGTTTAGTATTTTAGTTTAACTCTAATTAAACTGTGTTCTTTTGTTTAAATTTTTGTTTTTTTTTTAAAGTCAATAAAAATTATAATTAATTTTTAAAAAATTAATTAACTCTAATTTCAAAAATTTTAACTCCAATCGACGAACCGAAACTGAATATCTTTTGTGAAACATAAAATGAGAATTATAAAAATACTCTTAGTTTAAAAACCACAAAGTAACTAGAATTGATAAGTAGGCACTAAACTGAGAAAGTGGTACCACAATTAGATTTTTTTTTGTTACTTCAAATTTTTCTGATTTTGATATGATTTTAATCAAGTTTAAAACATTTTGTTTAAAAAAAAAAAAAATTTAAACGTGCATTGTAGCTTGTAGGTATACCTAACATATAAAGATTCGTTACGTTTGTGAGAAAGTTTTTCCCAAATTTTACACATGTAGCTGATATGTGGGACAATGCTGGACACGTAGAACTAGTTTGCACCAATGGAAAGTCAACACACCGGCATCTATTTATTTAGGGTCTGTTTGGTGAATGAGTTTGAGTTGAAAAAGTACAGTTTGAGTTGAAAATTTTTATTGACTTTTCAGAAAAGACAAAAACTTTTTCAGAAAATGACAAAAACTAAAATGAAAAAGTACAGTTTAAGTTAAATTGTTAAACGAGGCATTCTTTGTTTTTTTAACTAGAGACTATTGGAAGTTACATCACATCTATACAAAGTTACAAACAAAGCCATGGAGTATTCCGCAAAAAACAAAAAATAAAAACAAAGAACGAAAAAACAAAACATTAAGGGGAAAAAAATAATTGTAGGAATTAGGACACACATGTTCGACCGTGACGTAGCTAAAAAGTAAACAAAAAGACATGCTTAGGCTTAGCACGAAATGGACAATATCATAAGGCCATCCATGCGAGAAGGTTCGCAAAACCAAATCAATATTTGGTGCTTGCCTTTAATTTGGGTGAAGGTGTGTGCCTGATGTCCTTGGCTTTTGCCTTTGCCAACGTAGTAATTAACGAAAAGATCACCACTTAAACAAACATTTAGGCCCCACCTTAACTTTTCATGTTTGACAAATCCGTCTCTGAATTAAAAATCTTGATATTTGACCATCAAACTTCAAAGTTTATTTCATCAGTGGTTCTTTTGATCATGTTTGCTAAATTATAGACGTGTTTTATCACGTAATCTGTGTCATTTTATTTTTATGGTTTCTACTTTTTTTTTCAGTGGTCATGTGCCATGTTCTTGTCAATTTTCGTAAAAAAAAAAAAAAAAAGATGGAGTTATGAAAAAAAACCATTGATACAACAGATTTTAAAGTTTAAGAGGATCAAATTGTCAAGAGTTTTCAGTTCGGATACTGATTAACTAATGAAAAAAAGTTCAGGGAGTAATGCTGTTAAAAGCCAAGATTAATAGGAGTTATGCACAACTTATATCACCACCACATATTTAACTATCTGTTATGTAAATCTTTCATCAAAAAAAAAAAAAAAAAAAGGGTAACGCATTCACAAGCCTATGTGTCTACACGATAGAACTGTCTTTAGTAACATGGGATTTTCTTATTAGGATAATTTTTTTATTTAAGTGATCTAATATCCTCCGATGTCGAATCTTAATTAGATTTTCATTAGATTTTGTAATTCATTTAATGCCAAAAGTTTAAAACTGTATCTGGACAATCTCACGCCCAAAAAATCTGTTTTGTTTTAACAAGTTTTAACTGACATTACTAAAATATGCCATTTGCCAATACTAAAAGAAATGACGTATTTGACAGAATTTTTTCAGAGGTTGTTTTTTATTTTAATGCTGCATATAGAGATATTTACATGATCTGTCAAAAAAAATTTTGATTTTTATAAGAGCTTTTTTTTAAAGCAAAAAAATATGACTTTTAAAAAAGCTCTTTTAAATAGACTTTGAAATTTGGATTAGATTTTAAGATAAATATTCTTATATCTATTTTAAATATTTTTATTATTTATTAAAAAAAATTTAATTTTAAAAGTTCGTTTGAAAATGTGATTTTCAAATACTTACCAAAAATTCATAATTTTTGTTTTTGTTTTTTTCCCCCTTCTTTATTGACTAAAAACAAAAAGTAAAAAACTCGCAGGTTCAAAAACGTCAGTGATGAAATTAACGCTACTTACGATGACTTTTGTTTTTTCTTTTGTATGACCAAGGGCCCCACCGACCTGTGCAGACACGTGGCGGTAAGTTGACTATGATGTGGGCCATCGGATTCATCAAACGTGATCTTGATCTCTATCTCCCCCCACCACCACCCTGCTACACCCTGTCTACAAAACCCATTTTTAAACTTTGTCGGGATTAAGCCAAGCAATAATGATGAGTTTGCAACCTAAAATATGCACAAAGAGTGCTTCAAAACCAAAACTGTATTTTTCCCAGAGTATCCGTACCCCTTTTGGACTACAATTTTACCATATAAAGATGTGCTTCTGTGGAGACTATCATCGTGGCCATACATCCTTGGGCAAAAAACAAATAAAATTATAGAAATAAAATTATCTTGGCCGTACAAATCAACTCCCTTGCAAAACACAGCCTTTTTCCAAGTGGGGAACCAATTTTGCGGGTGACTGATGATTTGCTAATTGCTTTTACTGCTCAGCCATCGCTGAGTCTGACCCCAATTTGATTCCCCTCCTATTGCACGGAGTTCATAGACATTACTAATTGAAAAAAAGACCACAAGAAGATGCCTTCGAGAATTTCTCTTTTTCAGTTTTGTGATATATTGCTCGAGTCAGGTGTTTTTGCACGTGGGAGGGAAAGGATTTAAGGTTCAGTTTGGTGAATGAGTTGAATTTGAGTTGAGATGAAAATTTTAAAGGCTTGTTTGATTCAGTATCTCATTTTAAACTAAAATGTACTTTTTTATCTTAATTTTTGTCTTTTTCTGAAAAAGTTTTTGTCTTTTCTGAAAAGTCAACAAGAATTTTTAACTCAAACTTAAAATTTTCAAACTCAACTAACGAACCAAACGAAACCTAAGTTTGAGTTGAGTTGACTTTTTAAAAAGTAGTTATAAATTTTGTTGACTTAAAAAAAAAAAAACAAAAATTAAGATGAAAAAGTACAATTTAGTTAGAGTTAAACTTTGTTACTAAACAAAGCATTAGATAGTAATTCTTGAGTTTAAAATCTATGAGTGCTTTATTTTCTTCTTTTTTTTTTTTTTTTTTGTTTTAATAAGTGGAAACCATAAGTCTTATACCAGTTAGAAAAAAAAAATTTTGTGATAGAGAGCGCTTGTTAGTAGGACTGCTCTATATTCATACCATTATGAATTACAATCAATTTCCAAGTAAAGAAACTGATAACAAAACATATAAGATTTACAATGGTTTGTTATCAATAGGAAAGCTACGTTGTACAAGATACTCTCTCACTTTTTGTCTCTCTTATAAGATACATGTAATTGGATATATTAAAATTTGTTTAAAAGAAATAAAAAATGGTAATTTATAACATTTATTCGTATATAAATTCTTTATTCTACTCATGGTAGAGGGATTTTCCTAACAAGGATCGAGACCGTGAAATATATCTCTAGACGTTGGAAATCGAGGAGGTGATTCGTGTCATTGAAATAACTTATCAACATCAAAAGATAAAATCATTACTGAGATCAAAGTCAAATATTGATAAGGATCGAGATTCACACATAATAAATTATTGACTCTAAATCCTGAACAATTGAAATAACGTTCCACGATAAAGGGCTTTAACAGAAGAGATCTAAATATCAAGTGAGCATCCCATTTGACGAGTCACACATAATTGGCACATGTCATCAAATAAAATCGTAACGAACATTGTTATTATAAAAAGAACATCATGGAATTTCTTTTAATTGTCTATGAAAAAGGAAATCTCTTGATGTTCTTTATGCCCTAGTCAGTTATGACATGTATGTGAAATTTGTATGATTGATCATTGCATGGTCAAGCACTTGACTTCTTTCTTAGGAATTTTTTTATTTTTTTATTTTTACAAAAGTATTGTTATTCTCTTTGCTCTATTATTTTCTTGAGAGTTCTAAAGTTCTCTTTTAACTTGGAAATAAGTAAATATATTATTAGATTTTAACAGTGCTATTGAATGTTTGTCTTGTTATTTTTTGTGCCTTAATGCGACTCTCTTTCTTTTTAAAACTAATTCTTTTGGATAGGAATAAGAAAGAACAAGTTAATGAGTGTTTGATGAATGAGTTTGAGTTAAGATTTTTAAGTTTCAATAGTAATTTTTGTTAACTTTTCAGAAATGACAAAAAACTTTTTTAGAAAAGACAAAAAACTTTTTGAGAAAAAAGATTAAAAAAATACAGTTTAACTTAAGTTAAACTCAAATGTCAAACAGGCCTTTAGATTTGAATTATACGTGAATATATAAGATGATATGCTATGTGACTTTCAAATAAATGAGGCGGTAAATGTTTGAAGTTGAGAAGGTTTTAATAACCTTTGTCCACGTTATAAAATACAATATTCCAAAATAGTTGGAAATCACCATTATTTGTATTTGTATAATTACCTCTCTCCACTTTTCAACGGCAAATGAATATGCGAAAACTCCTTCTTGCCTTGTTTTTTTTTTTTTTTTTTTTTTTTGTGATTTATAATATAATATTCTTTTTTCATTGAATTAAAACAAAAAAGAAAAAGAAAAGAGTGTGATGTAACGAAAGCTTATAATTTATTGATTCTAAATAGAATAACAAAAAATCATGCAAATTAATTCTATTAATAATGCTCAAAAACTCTAATAACAAAAAATCAAATAAAGATGTTCTTTTACAAACTCAAAGAAACATATGCTTTTACAATTTAAAATGATCTTTCTATAATTATCCTATTTTCATATTCTATCAGAATGAATGCAGATATATCTTTACAATAATTCTACGTCTGATTTTATTATGAGATAAAAGAGTTTGAACTCCCCATCCTAAAGCCAGAGTAAATAAATATATAAAAAGAGTTTTAAAAATATGACCACATACTTCGTATTATATAAATTACTCTTTAACTATTATATAAAATTTTTAATTGTCTAATCTATGAGTGTTTAAATTAAAAATTTTTAACACTTATATTTACAGGCATAATCTAGTGATAATTTCACATTCGATTCCATTCCAGTGAAGCGTTTCAATTCATTTACTTCCAACTTAAAAAAAATATATATATATATATATATAACACGATACTGAATTGCTATAATTATTGTGAGCAAAAATATAAACAATTATAAGGGTCCGTTTCGTTCACCAGTTTGAGTTGGAAATTTTGAATTTCAATAGTAATTTTTATTGACTTTTTAGAAAAGATAAAAAACTTTTTCAAAAAAAATTTTTTTTTTTAAAGATAAAAACTAAAATAAAAAATTTAAGTTGAAATGGTGAACCAAACAAGAACTAAATGTATATTAAATCATTAAAAATTATTCAATAATTAAAATAACAGTTGCACTTAGACACCAAAAACAGTTTTTAACGACACAATCATACAAAATAGAAAATTATATAGTGAAATTAAAAAAAAAATTTTAAATAAAAAAGTACCTTTTGGTTTTATTAATTAATTTTATATAAAGGAAAAGCAACCATTGGTGAACAGAACTGGTGTTGGACGACACAATCATAAAGGTGGGACCTCTCTCTTCCATTTTAACTCCAAATTAAAAAAAAAAAAAAAAAAAAACCTTGAGCACCGGTGGGAATCTCCTAGAACCACACAAAAGGTACTCCATCACGACCGTCTACCAATCATCAACCATGAAAATCGAACGCTCGAAATTCACTCGAAGTTTGAACTCTTCTCTTCCCACTTCTAAAAAGCGTATATATATTCTCCATTGGCGGTCTCTCTGGTTCTCACTCCGTTACGCACTCTCTTTCTCTCTCTCTCTCTCTCTTAAAAAATCTCTGAAACTCAGCAGATTCTTCGAAGATTTCTCAGCATTTTCGTTATTTGATTTTCCGTTCTGAATTTGGTTTGATTTCGCTTCTCGTTCGTCTCCCCGTGGGTTAGCTCAGAGCTGAGCTCCTGCATTTCAGTTCAAGTTGACGAATTTGCTGCAGAATTTCCTGGATTTTGATATCGCGTTTCTGATTGGCTGACGAGAAAATGGAGAAAAAACTGTGAGGGAAAAAGAAAAAAAAAAAAAGGAAGAGATTTCCACTCCGAGGATTTCGAAAACAGAGATATCAGTCGCGAAAAGTGAGTGAGTGGTTTTCGCGTTCGGATCTTTTGAAAGATATTTTCTTTTGCCGTTTTGGTCATTTTTCGTCGTGGATAACCAAAATGTGCTATGCGTCACTGTCCTGAAATTTGTTTTCTCTCACTTTCTTAGCAACCAAACAGATCAGAGTAATCGCAAAAAAGAAATTAAAAAAAAAAAAAAAGAACTGACCTTTGAAGTTGACTTCGTTTGATTTCTGTCGTCGATTGTCGTCGGAGTACCGAGATGGCCATGGAAGTGGGCTCGATTTTCCCGAAATCGCTAAGAATGTTGACTCACGATCACGCTTCTGTAGTTTCTATTAATCTATTCGTCGTGCTTCTTTGCGCTTGCATAATCATCGGCCATTTGCTTGAAGAAAATAGGTGGATGAACGAGTCCATTACGGCCCTAGCAATTGTAAGCTCAAATATATATAATATAGATATGTATATATACACATATTGTGTCTTTTTCTTTGCTTGTCTGTGTTTGTTATTATTTTTTTTTTTTTGTGTGTTATTTTTATTGGATTTAATGCTTTGTTTTCGTAGGGACTGTGCACTGGAGTTATTATATTGCTTACAAGTGGAGGAAAGAACTCGCATTTATTGGTGTTTAGTGAAGACCTTTTCTTTATTTATCTTCTTCCGCCGATAATTTTCAATGCCGGGTAAGCAAGTTCCAGAACAACTGTGAACAAATACATTATTCATAAAAAAAAAAAAAAAAAGAAATGTTGTAAGAAATTCTCCTCTCAAGATCAATTGGGTGAAAAGAGAGAGAGAGAAGCAACAAAGCCCAACCAAGACATTTGACGACGTCACCAATTCTAATAATTTTCTTAATTATTGTTTTACTTTTTACGGTGTGGCCATATGACTCCCTTTTTAATAGAAACGACTCTCGGGTCGTTTCAGTTATCGCAGTTTACTTGTTTTCTACACTGACTGTTATTATTGAGTTTTGACATCTCAATATGGTACTTGCATTTGCTGGTTAATAATTGAAGTGTCTCTGTAAAAATAAACGTATGCATCTTCTATTTGAAGCAAAAATAAACCAGGTTGTTGTTCTGAAAAAGAAGAGTAATCATCTTGTCCTCGCTTTTTGGACTTTTGTTTTTGTGCAATTCGGTTGTTAATACGTGGGATATGATCAAATTTGTATGCATTTATAATCTCAATGGTTAGCTTTTTTTTTCCTACTTTTTAACCTTTCAAAGTGGATTCACTCACATTTCTTGTTTTTATTTGCCATAAACCAAAAACACCTTCATGTAACTTTTGTTTGTTTTTGTTCTCTTCTTATCTACTTCTCTTGGGACCACACCTATTTTCTCATGCAAAATAGTAAAATTGTTGGACTTAGAGAAGAAAAATTACCATAGAAATGGCACCATTCTCATTTCATGCCCTGATACCTGGACCACTGATCTTGAGCCTTAGTGAATTTTGAATCTTTGATGCCTTGATACCAGGTTCCAGGTGAAGAAGAAGCAATTTTTTCGGAACTTCATAACTATCATGCTGTTTGGTGCTGTCGGAACTCTTATATCCTTTTGCATAATTTACTTAGGTGACACTTAACAACTTAGCGGATCTTACTGGTTTTAGCTTGTTTCTATAACCAGAGTTAAGCATTTTAGATTATTAAAGACCACGAATCATCTGACCTATGTTGCCAAATATTTATGCAATGCTGCTGCATTTTGAGTTCGACGATGTTTATTTTTATGGAGAATGGAGATTTTTAATCATAGTTGTTCAACGTACTAAAGAATTCTTTTCTTATATTGATCTAGGTGCTACACACTTATTTCAGAAAATGAACCTGGGTACCCTCAAGATGGGAGATTATCTTGGTATGCTAATATTTTATTTCCTATTATTCCCCAGTTTTCGATGATTTTGCTTCCTGTTTTAATCTTATCGGTCCCTTTGTTGTAGCGATTGGAGCTATATTTTCCGCAACGGATTCCGTTTGTACCTTGCAGGTATCTGTGGCCTCGTGCATTGTGGTCCTTTCTAACACGCTTAAGAACATAGATTTATTTCCTAAATCATGAATGCAGGTGCTTAATCAGGATGAGACACCCTTGTTATACAGCTTGGTCTTTGGGGAAGGTGTAGTAAATGACGCCACTTCGGTGGTGCTTTTTAAGGCCATCCAGAACTTCGATCTCTCTCATATCAACTCAGTCACTGCTTTGGAGTTAATTGGAAACTTTTTGTATTTATTTATCGCGAGTACATTACTCGGAGTATTCGTAAGACTCTCTCTCTCTCTCTCTCTCTGCATCTGTGCTTTTGTACCGCACCAGTTTGGGCACTAGGAATTGATAATTGAAAGAAGACTCCCACTATTTTGATTCTTGCAGGCTGGACTACTTAGTGCATATATTATTAAAAAGCTCTACTTTGGCAGGTTTGTGAATTAGTTTCTCACTGTTTTTTATTAAACAATAACGCACGTTGAGGGTCCAATGAAAACCAGCCACAGCAGTAGTTAAACAAGTATTTGTCGAAAAATTTCTAATCCATCGGTGCTTGATGTGTTGTACTTCGTTTCGTCGTGAACTTGCTCAAAACCAGGCACTCTACCGATCGTGAGGTTGCTCTTATGATTCTCATGGCTTACCTATCATACATGCTAGCTGAAGTAAGAGTCATTATGACTTGTAGCATGACTTCTCTTCTGTTGCTCATGAAAAATAGAATTCTGCCATTTAAGTTATAAATGTGATCTGTTTTGCAGCTATTTTCCTTGAGCGCTATTCTCACTGTATTCTTTTGTGGAATTGTTATGTCTCATTATACATGGCATAACGTGACTGAAAGTTCAAGAGTTACAACTAAGTACGTTAACATTCAAAAACTTCTCATGAATAACTGGCATATATCCATGTTAGTTCTAATTTAATTTGGGAGATTTTTTTATTTCCTTTTTCTGGATGGTTGGTAAAAGATTTTTCGGTCATTTTTCGGTCATGTTACTAATATCTCAATACTTCACACCAATAATGCAGGCACGCTTTTGCCACCTTATCTTTTGTTGCCGAGATCTTTATTTTTCTTTATGTTGGCATGGATGCCTTGGATATCGAGAAGTGGAAAATTGTAAGCAGCAGGTACGTTTATGCATGATATAGCTGTAGCTTCCTTTAAACATCTTACTGGGTTGACGCTATAAGAGAATCGTGTAAGGAGTGTTTCCCCTTAATTCAATTTCGGACTAATTTCTCTTTTGTCCCTATTTTTTCCCTCAGTCCTGGAACATCAATTGTTGTAAGCTCAATACTTTTGGCACTTGTTCTTGTTGGAAGAGCAGCCTTTGTTTTCCCCTTATCTTTCTTGTCCAACTTGACTAAAAACTCTCCAAATGAGAAAGTCAACTTAAAGCAACAAGTACGAGACTCTAAACATTTGGCCTTTTGACCTCAAGGCATTTGAACGTTAAATCAGTTGATTGTTGATATTTGTCACTTGTCATAACAAGTTGTCGTTTCGCAGATCACAATTTGGTGGGCTGGTCTTATGCGCGGTGCTGTTTCCGTGGCTTTAGCCTATAATCAGGTAGAAAATTAAACATCTAATTTCCATGGATTTCCTTATGGTACCGTTGGCGTCTCTTACATACAATTTCTAGGATAACGGTATCTTTTGTTTGTTATGACTAAACAAGTATTTTGCCATTTCATTGGTGAGTGAGCGCATGCCAAGTTTACGCTAAATAATCAACCATATCTTCCACTTACAATCTTTCAGACAGCTAGTAAAAAGATCGGAAATTCATATTTCTGCAGTTTACGAGATCGGGGCATACGCATTTGCAAGGGAATGCAGTCATGATCACCAGTACCATAACAGTTGTTCTGTTCAGCACAGTGGTAAGACACTTACTCATCTCTAAGAAGAAGTAGCTAGGCAATCTAGGATTATGTGGTAGAACTATAACCATCATTGGTCTGTGCAGGTGTTCGGGTTGATGACAAAACCAATTGTTAGGACCTTTCTCCCTTCCTCAAAACACATCAGCACGTTGTCCTCCGAACCCTCCACTCCGAAATCCCTCACAACGCCGCTACTCAGCGATGGCCAAGAGGACACTGAGGCCAATGCAGGTTCCAACAATATATCACGTCCAACCAGTCTGAGGATGCTTCTAAGCATCCCATCTCACACCGTCCACCACAATTGGAGGAAATTTGACGACAGCATCATGAGGCCGGTCTTTGGTGGCCGGGGTTTTG
>CM046382.1:21366458-21466458 GCA_025413485.1 Ficus microcarpa
TACCCTTTGTTCCAGGTTCTCCACCTGAGTAAGGTGTTTACCATTGACAACATGAAGAAATATCAAACTCACTGAGATAATGATTGCATTTACAAAAAGAAAGCACTAATTTAGGGAGTTATAGTATGGCTTGAAATTGGTTGGGATTTTGTGTTTGGTTTGTGTATAGGAAAAGACAATTGTTGATTAATCTGGGGGTGGCGACAACAATTTTATTCAAGAGGCTTATTAAAAAAAAAAAAACAAAACAAAAACAAAAACAAAAACAGAAAGAACAATTTAATCAACAGAGGTGGCTTTGTTTGGAGTGATGAATCTGATGATGATGATGATTTGTGATTTTTTGTGTCTATGTATACATATAGGTTTGCGAGGAGTTTTATGTAATTGTGTTAAAAGGAAAGCTTTTTTTATTTTTAATTTTTTTTTATGGCTGTCTTAAGTTTTGTCTGATTGGTTTTGCAAAACTTTTGATTGATGATATCCTAATCTAAAGAAACAGTGGTGATTTCTTGAATGAAATTGTTCAGAAATTTGATTTTCTCAACATTAATTAATTAATTTATTTTAATTACATATATGTTTTTTTTTCCTAACGACTACTTTTTTTTTTTTTTTTTTAAGAAAATAAAATAACAAAATACATGTCTTTTATAGTAGACGAAATCAACATCTCCTTTGTACACACACGGTGGCATGTCGTTTTTAACAAATTGGGAGTTCTCTATCTAACGACATGTCCTTACACCTTACTAGAAAACGACGTTACATTTAAAAAATTGGGAGTTCTCCATCTAACGGCATGCCCTTTTTTTTTTTTTTTTTGTGGTTCAATTTTCGTAAACTATAATAATATTAGAACATTGAATAATCTAATATTATATTATGAGAAACATAAATACTGTCTTGAAAATAAATAGATTCATATTTATAGTTAGGTAAAAAAAAAAAATGAAGATAGCTATAGTCCTAAAAAAATAAGGTATTTTTTTTAAAAAAACAAATTATATTCATGAATTTGATTGGTGAAACAAAATAATAGACTATAAATGTAATTGATGAAACAAAATAATAATAATTAATTAAACGTAATTGATAAAGTAACAATTAATTAGTTGATAAATTAACAATTCGTTAAATTAATATTTTTCTTTCGTCTCAAAATAACTAATTGTTGAGGTTTTATGGTACATCTTTTTAAAAATCTAGGACGACAAAGTTTATAACAAATCTATGAAATACGAGAACACTTGTTTTCTGAATAAATAAATGAATGTCGTTTTCTCGTAAGAAACGACACTAATTCGTTGTTTCTAAAACGACAACAGTGTTCAAGACTTTCGAAAAAACTATTATATCATGCTAAAGACAAGAAGCTTATACAGGAAACGACAAGTCGTTTCACACAAAAAATCTAATTAAATGCATCATTTTTCTGCCACATCATGTCGTAAACTATCGCAGGTCAAATAGACGCATGAGCTGATGAGCTATACAACATTTGGCTTTATTAATTAGACATATGAAGATGCTTTAATAAAAGAAATTATAAAAACAAAAAACAAAAACAAAAACAAAAATTGAATGTATACACAAGGCTAACATGATCAGTTACCCAAAAAAAAAAAAAAAAAAAAAAAAAAAAAGGAGCTAATAGGATGAGAACAGAAAGTTCAAAACCATTGCTAAAATGAGTCCAACTCTCCAACTGATCATTTCAATAAAATTTTATTCTCTACACTATATCTAAAATTTTATAGATATAGTGTAATTTCTTCAGAAGAACTCTTCAAAAAAACCCCCAAAAAAAAAAATCTTTATATTTATAAACAAACTAAGCAATATATAGAATTCTTTAATAGAATTTTTTAATTTTGTAGAAGTACAAATTCACATTCACAGTGTCATTAAAAATAGCAACACACACGTGCGAATACTTAATTTGTACTATATTATGTGCGGTATGAAAAATGCTCTCTCTTAATTATAAATAAGACAGCTAAAATAACTTGTCTGCATACATTGATCTTGTTACAAAATATTAATTTCGTTATTGTAAATCATACATACGTTCTTCTTGTAGTAAATTTAAAATATTTATATATATATTTTTAGACTAGGCCTTAATTAGCTATTTGCCAATTAATTTATAAATAAGTGTGTAAGACCTTGTCAGCTAAATTATTGGATAATTTAATATGAAAAATGAAATACATAATCTACAAGTTGCTATCGTCATCAAAAATAAAAATAAAAATTGCCATAGCTCAGATAACCACCAAAACAAAAAAAATATATATACATATATATATATATTTTCAAATAAATAACAGGATAAGTTGCTGAAGCCAAAAATACATATGAGATGATCGGATTATAAATTGCATTTAAAATTTTTAAAATATCGTCATCAAATTGAATGTATGAATCTAAATATAGAATTTGAATTGTGTTTTTAAATTAAATATGTGCTTGCATAATCTTATTAAAAATAATATTTAAATAGTGTAACTTTATAAAAATGAATATGGTATGGATTAAAAAAAGAAGAAAATTTGTATTTAGATTTGAGTTAAGTTGCTGTTAATAGAGAAATCACTTGAATGCTTCACTACCAACCAAAGACCCATTACTTTTAAGTATAAAAAATTTAAATTGAGATGCCGATCCAAACAAGAGCTTAGATAAGTAAACAATGACATTAGAAGCTTCTATTAAAAAAAAAAAAGAAAAAAACAATGACGTTAAAAGCATCACAACCAAGAGCATCATCGGTGTGAAATCTGAGCATAGAGATATATCAAATTGAGAGTGTCTATCTTAATCAATGATCACCATGAATCCGTATGTGTTCCAAAATCCAATGACAATTAAGGGCTTGTTTCGAACATCAATTAAAAAAAATCGAACATCATACTTATATTTTAATACCTAACATATTTAGACTTAATTCGAATAAACATGTAAAAAAAACCTAACTACACTCATGGGTTATAACACGAAAACACGACTTGAAAACTACTCAAATCTCATAGGTTAGTGTTGGGGGAAAAAAAAACATGCAAGTCAGTTTTGAGTTGACCTAAAATTGATACGAAAAAATAAGAGTCAATTTCAGGTTTACTAGGACTAATTAGAACACAATATATAATTTTTTTTGAAAGTGTTTATTTGATATGACTATGTTATACACTTGTAATCTTATGATAGTTTTTTTTCCCCCATAATTTTGATGGTGTTATCATATTTTAGCAAGTTGTGAAATTATATTTTGTTAAATGGTGTAAAAAACTCAAGAAAAATACATTACTTTTGTGTCAATCATAGGTTCACGACTTAATTATGTGTAATGGGTCATTTTCAAGTAATGTCGTGTCAACTGTCAAGTGAAAATGTTATGTTTGTAGCACGGTTTTCAAAAATCTTGTAGTATGAGTTAGGTTTGAGTTGAGCCAAAATTAAAATACACATAGTCAAAACCCAAATTGCCACCCTATTCAAAGTGATTGGGGCTCGTGAGGTCTACCAGCGTCGGGTTGGGGGGGGGGAGAGGGGGTGTCGGGGAGAAGGGTGGGCCAAACCCGTGAGGGGCGTGGCTTGGGGTGGGTGGGCCATGGGAGGGGGGGACCTGGGGTGGGAGTGGGGGCTAGGGGGAGAAGGGGGTTGCTAGGGATGGGGTGAAGGGCCTGCCGGGCCTGGGGTGGGAGGAGGGGCTCGGGGGGGGGGGGGGGTGTTGCCGGGGCTTGGGGTGGGGGGTTTGGGGATGTGGTTGCCAGTGTAGGGGGGTCACCGGCAATGGGGCGTAGGTTGCCGGTGACGACGAGAAGATCGCCGATGATGGAGAAGATTGGGGTGGGAAGAGGTAAGATGAGATAAGGTGTATGGTAATTATAATACACCAACAATATGTCAACCGTTCGATGAAATTTTAACGGTTCAAAAAAAAAGCTATACCGGTAGTTACTCTGGGAGAAATTCTATCACAACCTCTCCCTAAAAATAATTAATTTTTATATTATTAAATTCTAATAAAATTGTGATAAACCAATATTTTGCTTAACTCACAGAATCATTACAAAGGCGTGTCATGTTCCTAGTTATTAGAAAATAAATAAAAGGACAAATTACAGTTTTCCCTCACAACTTTAGGCCTTTTTACAAAATACCCCATGAATTTTAGTTGGTAACATTTTTTCCTCTAAACTTTAGAAAAGTTTACAAATTTCCCCCCTTATTAAAGTTTTGACTAAAAAACTCGTTATATTAAATGATAAATGCTTATAATTGAGAAAATATTGAGACCTGATCATCATTTTTTTTTTTTTCACATAATTCTCTCTCATAAATAACTTTGTAATTTCAAACTTAATAAGGGTAATAGGTGCCTGGAGTGCTGCCAATGTGTACTATTTCGTAATTTTATACTTAATATCCCTAATTCATACCTTCAACGAGTGTTATGTGCATTTTTTGCTAAAATTTTAACTAAGGGGGAAAATTCACAAACTTTTTCAAAATTCAGGAAGAAAAAATGTTATAAATTGAAGTTTAGAAAGCATTTTGTGACAATGACTAAAGGGGGGGAGTGTAATTTTCCTAAATAAAATAAGACAAAGTACAAACACCAACTCTTAATCAAATGACTAATATCTCCTTTATTTAAAAGACATCCCCAATTATGACAAATCCACATATCTTACAAAAAAAAAAAAAAAAAAAGATACAAGTAAACAAACACCTCTATGATTAAGAGATCAATCACTCAACAGTTCAGTTTTTTTTGCCCCCCCTATGGATGGATGAAATATCCAGTGGCCAGGCCAATTAAGGCAATTATACAAAAATAGAGAAAAGGGAATCCAATTGGTTCGCTTTTCACACTGTTTTTCCTCTTCAACGTCGCCTGCCAAAAAAAAAAAAAAAAGGGTCAATCTCTCACATTTAAGGCAATTTCAAAAATATTAATTAATTAAAATAAAAAAACACCTATTAAATTAAGAGAGATTATTTGGTAGTGATGGCTAACGCAACTTAATAAATTTATTATCATCATGATGATTTTATCATGAGAAGATGTCAAGTAGCAGAGCTGGACTTATTTTTAAAATAGTGCTTAATTTAAGAGAGATCATTCCGTAGTAATGGCTTAAGCAACCTCATGAATTTATTATCATTGGGCTGATTTTATCATGAGAGAGGTTACGTCATACGTGGTAGAGCGGGACTTATTTTCCATAATTTGTGTCATGTAACGGTTTAGTTTTACCGCGAGACTTAAAAAAAATGATAATAATAATAATAATAAGATAGACACACATGGTAGTAATACCCACCAGTTCGTTCTTAAGGAATTCAATCTCTTGGGTGTTCAAGCTCTTCTCTTCTGTCAGTTTCATGACAGTATGCTCAGCCTGAAAGGAAACGACAATTTGAACTTCGGAGGATGTGAACAAATTTTAAGCTTTTAAAACAGGTCAACCGAGTAAGACATGAATAACACGAAATTTCGAACCCAATCGGGTTCACAGTATGCTTGGAAGCACCACCGATGCTGAGCATCACAATCTCTTCAATTCAACCGCTAAGACCCACTTTCTATTAGTGTGTGAAGCGTTGCCGTTGGTGGTACCCCTAGCATTGCTAAATGGCGAATGATAAGTTCACATGCGACTGAGTTCCTCAGATGAGAAGAAAAACTGACCTCTTTTAGCTTTGATTCCACCAAACTTAGCTTTGCTGTCATCTCCTTGAAATCCTTGCTCAAGTTCAGGAAAACGGCGTCCTTTGCCGGTTTCAGTTCTTCCACAACGCCGTCTTTTCTTTTGGTGTGAAGTTCGTCCAAATCCTCATCAGTTGGCCTTAACTCTGCACCATTTGCTGCTCTCACCTCATCCTTGTCCTTAGTAAGTTCAACTCCCTCAACACCCTTAGCAACCTTCCAGAACAAAATTTTACCAATTCTAGTTTCGCATTTTCAAGCTTTCTAAAAGACATTAAAATAAAAACTCCTGCTTTACCTCCAGGATTTTGACTAAAAGAAAACGGAACGGTATCTTACCTTAAGAGGTGGGGGTATATTTTCAGCACCACTCATAACTTTGTCTTTTTGCACCGAAGTCGCGGTATATTGATCTTGCTTTGCTTCTCCGTTTCTTGGCACTAAAACCGGGGAAGGGGGTGGGCTGATTAGCACAACCTTTAACTTCCTCTCTTGAATGTTCTTTTCACCTTCTCTTGAAAACTGCCCAAAAAGTGAAAAGACATTAACAATATACATACACACGCACACACACACACACATATATATATATAATAAAACAATATGAAACAAGTGACTACAACAGATTCATACCATTGCAGAAGTTATCTCCTCCTCAGTTGTTCCAGTGGGGATAACTGTGCTTTGGATCAGAAACTTGTCTTTGCAGTGCAAATCGGGTGGAGCCACACGCTGAGCTTGCATAGTCACTGCACCAACCAAAAATGAAGAGTGAAATTTCGGTTTCCAAAAGAGCATCTCCGATTCAATGCCAAAAAAATTTTACATCGGGGGTAAGAAAGCCATTCTCAAATGCAACGTTTTACATGATGCAGAATTTTGCACTTGCAACACTCGGTTTCAAATTTGGCACAATTATAGCGCATGTCAGTATTACATTTAGTAAAAATACCGTGTTACGTTTCTTACTTCTTCTAAATGCTACATTAGAAGTACCGGAAGACCATTGCAAAAGGCTAAAACTATATGTACTGTAAATGAAGAGTAAAAACCTGTGAAATCACATGTCGCGTTCGGCTTTATGACGCCTATGTTTGGTCGGACGCAGTATTTCTTTGGTGAAGTTGTTTTCACCTGCCAATACATTTTGTAAATCATATATCCTCAAACCAAACGTAGAGAAACTTTGTTCATGATCTGTAGAAGAAAAAACTGTCTGTACCTTGAAAGCAACATGCTGATCAGACTTGTTTCCGAGTTGAATCGAGCAAGAACTTTGTTTCTTCACCTCAACTATTGAAAGAGAACCCAAAAAAAAGTAAATTAAGGAACAAAGTTGTTAAAGAAAACAATTTTTCGTAGATAATATTATCACTAAAGATTAAAAAAAAAAAAAAAAAAACACGGTAAAAAGTACTAAATTGAAGAAAAATTCAATTTCACTTACAAGTGAACTTGAGCTCAGAAGGTTGAATTTCCAAGAGCTCTGTAGTCATGGTTCTAGTCACCCTAAATCAAAGACCTAGCAAAATTGAAGTCAATAACCAAACACAAAATTTTACATTTTTTTTAATTTGAACTTCACCAGAAAGTGAGAAAATACAACATTTTTGAAATTCAACGTGTCCAAATCAAGCCAAGAACATGAACACCACTGAACAAACACAAACGCAATACACAAGGATAACTAATCAAGACAACCAAACACTAATGACTAAAATAATTTATAAAAATTAACCAACTCAATCTTAGTGATGTTTTTTAATATTTTAATATTTTTTTTATGAAGCATTTAGCCCCAATAACTACGAACACAATGCCATATTAGACCCTTAAAAAAAAAATCAACGAAATAAAATTCCAACTTCAGCATTTTCCCAAGAAAAAAAAATCAAAAAATTTTTAAGCACCAAAGTTTTGAACTCAATTCCGTACTAACACTGTGGATTGAAGAACAAACTAGGGAGAAAGTGGACAAAACCTGAATTGGGAGAACAGAGATCCGAAGTGAGAAACCAACCAAAGAAGCGAAGCAAAGTCAAGTTCAGAAGAAACTGAAGAGAGAGAGAGAGAGAGAGAGAGAGAGAGAGAGGGAGTAGAGAGAGAAAGTGAACAGTTGGAGATTAAAAAAATAAAAAAAGGAACAAATTGTATGTGATGAGAAGAAGAGGAAGAGGAAAAGGAAGGCGAAGAGCAGTGAAAGCAAAGACAGCAAAGGAGAGTGGAGAGAGAGTGTCGTTGGTTGCTTTAACGTGGGGTTGGGGCTCTCTCTCTCTCTCTCTCTCTCTCTCTGTGTGAACCGTTTCCTTTTTTTTTTTTTTTTTTTTTTTTTTAATAAATAATGCTAACGGCTATATATTTATCTAGCCGGCTCGGCTCAAATCCCGATTTAAACTGTCGGCTTTCCAAAAAAGAATTAAAATAACTGTCGGCCATTTTTTAAAAAATTATATATTTAGGGAAATTATGGTAAATGACAATATTTAAAGAGTAAGGTTGAAAAATTCTCCCCAAAAAAAAAAATCTAAAAAAGGGAGAGTAAAGTTGAAATATGGCAAAAATTATACATCATTGCCACATGACAAATTTTGTAAGATTCAACTCATGTGTCCCGTTGTTTTTTTGTCTTATTAGTATCCCTTAAATAGTAACATGATATGGTTTTTTATTTATAATATCATACAACATTAATTAAAAAGTCAAATTAATTAAATGCATGTTATAATACTATTGAAGGGACACGATAGAAGACACAATGAATGCAAAACAGCAGTCAAATCCAATTTTGTGCACTCCTTGATTTTTTTTTTTGTGGATATTTGTGAAATAGTCTAATTTTGGGGGGTAATTAAAGGATTTTGGGGCATAAAAATTTGATTTCCCCCCCCCCCCCCTAAATCTCACAATTACTCGCTAAAATAGTTTTACCTTAAAAAATAACTAAAATAATTTCTTAATACCAGAATTTGGGACTAAAATACGATAAGTCACATGTTTGTTGAGTAAATGCATTATATATATCAAGGATAGTTAACGAATAATTAATTAATAAACTTCACATTTACTTTGTTTCAGAAAATATTGAAAAGAAAAAAAAAACCTTACACATTTACTTATACTATCAATAACTATTATTATATTTAACTCAAAAAAATAAACATGATTATATCAAGAATAAAAAAAAGGTGATTACAGGCATAGTTTAATAGTAATTCCATACCTAATTTTATCAAAAGTATAGAGTTCGAATTCTTTAATCTTCAATTTGAAAATAATAATAATAATAATAAAATAAATAGGTCTTTTACTAAAATTTCATAATTTTTAAGCGCAATATTTAATTTTCATTTTTTTTAAGTGGTTGTCGTTTTTCAGAGCCATTAATGTCTGTAGACACATGCGTATACGTAATTGATTGAAAAAAGTAATAATAATAAAAAAAGAAATAGGTCTTTTACTAAAATTTCATAATTTTTAAGCGCAATATTTAATTTTCATTTTTTTTAAGTGGTTGTCGTTTTTCAGAGCCATTAATGTCTGTAGACACATGCGTATACGTAATTGTGCTTATGGAATGCATGTTGTCGCTTCCAAAGAGGTGTATTTCTTTTTCAGAAATACTGTCGTTTGATAGATGTTGTCGTTTTTTGACTACGAGTCAACTACAATATTAAGTTCAATGCAGACTATTTTATAATAAGGGTTAAATGCAGACTCAAGCCAAATCACCATAGAGGCTTAGCCATGAGACTGGCTGAACTAACGGTGGTCTACCACTGCAATTCCACATGCATTTCCAACCACTAATAATTTCACCGAAAGTATCCACCAAACAATATTACAAAACTCGCTAACCTGTTTTTTTCTATTTTTTCTTACATGGGAAGAAAAGAGACCCAAAAAAATAACAATAATGAGAAAAAAAAAAAAAGAGTAAAATAAAATAAATTGAAAAGCATTCCATTATATCATCACCTTTAAACCTTTTTTCCATCTTTGTTCTTTCTTTGGCGTCATAAAGCATTGTACGAGTAGGTAAAAAGAAACCAAATCAATTTAGGATCTCATACAAATTTGCAATTATGTATGGTGAAGAAGCAAAAAGATGTCAAAGTGAAGGCAATTATCTTTGTTTATTTTGACCCCCTTTTTTCTGTTCTTTTTATCGACAGCAAAGCATCTAATAAAGTGATTTTGAGCACTTTGGCCATTCTAAAGCAATTCTTTTTTTGGGCATTTTACCCTCTTCCAACTATATCATAACATGAGCCAGATTTTTTTTTTTTTTGTTTCACTTATAACGTCAATAGTTTTTTATAATAATACTGATCCGGAGACATGAAGATATTATTGATTCAATTTTTTATTGGGAAAAAAAAAGAAAAAAATTATGCCCGCTTATTTCTTTTTATAATTAATGATTTAAATCGTGGGTCTCTCACGGGGATTTTTAATTTTCTTTTTCCCAACTAGTACATGTACATGATAGGATATGCCATCCCTACATAAATGAAAATTGTTCCAATATTTTAAGTAGGTTTTACTCAACTTTGTATATCATTCTAAAAAATAAAAATAAAAATAAAAAATAAATCAAATCAAATTTAAATGTGATGGATTGGAAAACCGAAAAGTTGGTTGGGATTTGTTGGAGGGTATTATTTTGGTTTGAAAAATTAAAATAATAGGCCTAACTGAATTATAGCTTACCAAACTGCTGTGATTTAGACAAGGACCATTCAGTTGAGATCAAGAAGCCCCAAATCAAGATCCACGTGTGGATTAGAACCGAATTGGATTAATCTCATTTTGATCCCTAAATTATAAGTCAAATCCTATATAAGTGTCCTTGATTAGAATGTATATGATCTTGACATGATAACTATATATTATTTTTTTATTAATGTTTTGAATACAATGACTATTGAGGAGATTTGAACTCTACATTCTAATGAAGTCGAGCAGGTGTATATTTATCAGTAGGCTATATTTATAGCTATTATTGTATTTTTATATTAAGAGTGAGAGAATTCGAATTATATATATATATTTTTATATAAAATTACTGGTAGACTATGTAACATTTTTTACATGCAATTATAGTGATTAGATGTTCAAGGGTTATGTTATGTTCTCCGAGTAAAACCATGTGCCGTAAGACTTATCTCATATGTTTGGTAGAAAATGTTTGTAACGCAAGTTAACTATAAGTCAGTTAATTTCTCAAAAAAAAAAAAAACTATATATGTCGTTTAAATTAATCCGCGTAAAAGTTGCTATTTATCTCAAATAAGTACAAAAATTTTTGAGTAAGTAACTAAATAAGTAGTATTGCCCCAAGTGTGAGTGTGATTCTTATTTAGGAAAACACAAGGTCAAGTGTGTTTACAACAAAGAAACAGAAAAGTTTTTTTTTTTCTTTTTTTTTTCAACTTCATATATGAATAACAAAGTAGAAACATGTTTGGAGCAACTAGTTTTAAGGACGTATCATTTAACTTTAATTTTCAACAATTGACTATACATGAAATGCATGCTTGATTTATAAAATTGTCTTCTCTTAAAAGCAAAAGGCGTAAAAAACAGAAAATCCAATCACTTGTCACCCAAAGTATTTTAATTTTTTGTTTTGGAGACTTTTTTTTTTTATTAAGAGTGTAAAAAATAAATTATTATTTTAGTGTATTGTATTTAACTTTTTTATCACAAAAGGACACTCATCCTTGATAGTGAGAAATATAAATTGACGTCTTATAATTCTAATTTATATTAAGAAGATACTACGAGTTATAATTGAAGTAAATGACAAATTTCATAAATACCATGGCACTTTAAATATTTAAAATTAAGGCCCGTTTGGGGAGGTTTTGGAGATAAGTTTTGGATTGAAAATGAGATGTACGTAGTTTTGAAAATGTGTGATTGGAAGAGAAAAATTGTTTGGAGTGAAACAATATAAAATCTTAATATACGTTTAAAAAGAATATCAACATGGATCTCATTTCGTTTATCTTGATATTCCATATAATTTTAAAAAAATCTCATTTGGATTTGAAATAATAAAGTTACGACCTTTTAAAGTTTGATCTTATTGTAGATATTTGAATATATAAATAGTAAAAAGTACTTTTGAGTTGAAGAAAAGACAAAAAAAAAAAAAAAAAAAAAGGGAAGAAACCAAATGCCAAATATGCCTCCAAATGAGCATTAAAATAACGTAGAGAAAATTAAGTGAAGAGCTATATTTTGAGTATCTCATTATAATTTTACACACTCTTATATTAAAGTTGATAATTTTAATATTTTATTAGATGATAAAATTATCACCTGTAAGCATAAATATAAAGAGGTATTAAATTTATCGTATTCTTGTATATAACCCTAAAATATGTGATTATATGGGCTGCCCGTGTAATAAAAGTCCAAACACTAAGTCCGATTAAATGGGGGTAAGGGAATAGAAAAGAATGCTATTATCATGTTTGTTCGGCTTTTAGTGAAAACAAAGGTTTGTCATGCATTGAAAATGGGCTTTTACTTCTTCATTCTTGAATCCTATTGTCAAACTAAGCATTTTTCGTTTGTTTGGTGCTTTAATAGAACTTTAGGCTCATCTTACAAATTTTATTTTATTTTTTGGCATTTCGTATTTTTGAATTATTCACCCGCATTCGGTCAACAATCCCAACTAACTTGTGAGTGTCAATATGCTATGAAATGAACTGGAAGGGAGAACTATTAATTCATCTTGTGGGGACTACCTCAATAGGTGGGAGAATGAGGAGTTTCTACAAGAGCTTTTAAATTCGAAACCTACAAATATTAGCTATAGACTCTATACCTAAAAATGAGAACAATTCGTCTTGTTATTAAAAAACTACAAGGTTATTATACGATAGAGACAATAATTGTAATTTATAAAATCCCAAACTGCTAGATAAACATTATAGACGAGTTGAGATAAGCCTAACCTAATTTAAGATGAGCTGGTTCGCTCTAAATCTGTAGGCTCACATAGCCCAACCCAACTTGGATTTTATTTGGATTATGAGCAACCTCGGTACTATTTTTAACATATTGGATGGCAGAAAAATAAGTTGATACAACTAGCCCTAAGTACCAAACGAGCTTTTCTAAATTCAAATTCGACCAAGTTAGACCCAATTTACAATTTTATGTTCCGTCATATTTATACAACGTAATAATCCAAAAATGTCTTTTTAAGTGGCCATTTCCACACATCAGCCTTTTTATTTGATGTAAACTTTAAATGATTTGAGTTGGAAAATGGTCAATACTAATACAAATTCCCCACCATTTAAAAAAAAAAAAAAAAAAAAAAAACTTGTTTCATTTCTGTTTCTTGTTTTTCTTTCAAATGGTTTTGTCTTATGCAACCAGAGTTTCCAAACAGGCCCCCCCCCAAAAAAAAAAAGTGTATATATTATGATAGTAATTAATAATGAGAATGAGATTGAACGTGGGTCCAAACACTCCAAAAGCTTCGATACAAACTAAGGGAAGCATGCCAACAAATCTCAACAAAAAACGGAGAAAACAATGAAAAAAGGGTCATTTAATGCAACCAAGCCACGAAAGAGGGAAACCCGATACGTTATAAACCTGTCTTCCTCTCTCTGTCTCTCTCTCATCACACTCGCTCACACTCTTCGTGTTCTCTCTCTCTCTCTTTCTCTCTCTGCATACCTCTCTCTCTCTCTCTCTCTCTCTCTCTCAGAGTCTTTCAAATCCTTCTCTTCATTCTCAGATCTCTCTCGCTCTCAACACCCAAATGGCCTCTCTCACAGGATC
The DNA here is from genome assembly GCA_025413485.1 of Ficus microcarpa. Classification (NCBI taxonomy): domain Eukaryota; kingdom Viridiplantae; phylum Streptophyta; class Magnoliopsida; order Rosales; family Moraceae; genus Ficus; species Ficus microcarpa. The sequence continues at coordinate 21,379,990 of CM046382.1, forward strand.
GTCTCTTTCCTTGAGCTCCTTCAAGCCCAGCTTTGTAAGTTTTTTACTCTCTTCTCTGTTTTCTTTTTCTACTTTTGAAATTTCTATATGTTGTGATTTCCTTTCTGGGTATTTTTCATTTCGTTCAGATTTCTTGTTTTTTTGTGGTTCTTGAGCTTTTTTTTTTTTCCCTTCCTTTTTGGTGGTGTTAAAGTCTCTGTTTTTAGCCAAAAAAAAAAAAAAAAAGCAAAAAGCAAAGTTTTTTTTTTTTTTTTTTTTGGCTTAGATTCATAGAGAGAATCTCTAATCATATTGATGTGAAATTATGCATTTTTTTATTTTTTTCTAATCAAGAATTAAGCTTGGAATTGATTTGCATGCAATTCAAATAGCAAGTTTTTTTTTTTTTTTTTGGCTTAGATTAATAGAGAGAATCTCTAATCATATTGATGCGAAATTATGCATTTTTTATTTTTTTCTAATCAAGAATTAAGCTTGGAATTGATTTGCATGCAATTCAAATAGCTTACTTTTTAGGTTAGGAGGTACAATTACATGAGAAGGTCAAATAAATTTATTGATTATCCATCTTTATGCACTGTTTAGTCACCAAACATTTTAAAAATTTTTCCTGATTGTACTTTTCCTTATCTTTTCTTGGTACTTTTTTAGGAATAAATTCTAATTTGTTTTCAATAAATGAAAATATTATAATAGTCCCTTCAAAATATGACATGTATACATGCATATATATACATGTGTATTCTGAATTGTATTGGTAGCATGCGTAACATTAACATGATCTGGTTTACTATGCCCAAATATTATATTTTACTAAAGATCTTTGAATGCATTTGCTGGGACAATAAACATAAAATATGATCTGATTTAGCTTTAATAGCTCGTATCCTTGTTTTCAACATAATTTTTTTTTTCCTTTAACTGAGATGACCCATTGGAGATCTTTCAAAAACTAGGCTTTTTGAAAAGCGTTAGAAATGTGGTTGAAAAGGACTTTTTTTCTCTTTTCATTCACCACCACATAATTCTCTCTCTCTGTTTTCTTCTTTATATATATGTATATATATTATTCAGAAAAAGAGGTAATCTGTTATTGTGCTTAAATCACTTACTCATGTCGAACGTCTAAGCAGGTACCTGCCAGGAGGATCTCTAACATAAGATCACTCTCGTTTTCAACGCGCTTCCCGTCTCTTAGATCGCAGCCGAGGCGCCTTCAAGTTTCCTGCGCTGTAAGTCTGTCTATCTAATCAAATATTAGATACAGAATGTGATAGTCTTGTTTTGTTTGCATCATGTCAAATTTGTAGTTTCAATATTTATATAGATCAATTAAGACTAGAACTAGATTGCCTTCTTATCTGCAATCATAACATAATTACTTTCGTAGGCATCGATTAAATTAACACTAGTTGAGTCTCTTGTCGGTGTTCAGGCCAAACCAGAGACTGTCAAGAAGGTCTCTGAAATAGTGAAGAAGCAGCTGGCTCTTCCTGATGACTCCACCGTTGATGGAGAATCAAAGTTTGCCGCTCTCGGAGCTGATTCCCTGGACACGGTAAACCGATACTTAACCCAAGTCCCTTAACCTTGAATTTCGCTGACTTCTTTGTTTCTTATGTTTCAAACTAGATGCCTTTCTATGCTTAGTATCTGTTTGTTTCATTAAAAGTTTACTGATCACAAAACGCTAAAATTTTCAAATGTTGTATCTGTCTTCCTGAATTCTGTATCCGCCTCGTGAATGTGGATAAATTTGCACCGTAAACTTGGACACTTAACCCTGAATTTCGTTAACCTTGTTTGCTGTGTTCTTGGGGTTAAGAGTGAAAAGAATGGTCGGGGAGTTTCATAAGCGAAATCTCCCGAGTATTTTCGCCCATCTTTCTGCTCTTAAAAACAATTTTTCTTTGGTACATTGAGAGTTTGAAGAATCACTAGACAAAAGGACCATTTTAAAAAAAAAAGACATTCAAGACATTCAAACCACATTCAAGACATATATATATATATATATATATATATATATATTACAATCTAAATTTCGACCTATTTATTTGTCGTCTTAATTTGGAATTTATGCTACTTAATCTATGCAGGTTGAGATTGTGATGGGACTTGAGGAGGCTTTTGGGATCACTGTGGAAGAAGAAAGTGCTCAGTCCATTGCCACCGTCCAAGACGCTGCTGATCTGATTGAGAAGCTCATTGAGAATAAGTCCGCTTAAGAGTAGTTTGGAGAAAACAATTTTATCTCTCTTTATTATGGTTTTTCCCATTTCCCTTTTCTTTTTTTTCTTTTTTCTTTTTTTCCTTCTCCAGAAGGTTGAGCTACTTGTACTCTAGTAGACTTCTAATCCCATAAAACCTCAATATTTAAGTGTTCCAAAGTTTTCTTGTATTTTTAATATTAATATTTATTTAAGAAGTATGGCAACGCCTTGGAATATTTCTTGAGTTGGCATGCTTGCATTTCAGATCTTTCGTTTTGCGTTTCGCTCTCGGATCTATATCGCTGACATTGTCTTCCTTGCTTCTCTCACGTGGTGTCAGTAATCGTAGGGTCCTTTTTTCCTAATTGTGATTATTATGGGATAATTTCGACGACGATTAGCATTTGGTAAACTTGCTTTTGGTTAGATAATTTCATAATCTGCTGTACCAGAAAGCTAACTTTTAAATCTGATGACCTCTTCCATGCATGAATTCTAATCAATAGGTCAAGATTAATCATCAAATGGCACCAAAATGATAGCAAGATTCTGTTACATAATGTATCAATCTACAATAATTCATTACCTAATATTAAAAGCTAGTGCATTCGTCGCTTCTCTTGAGTTATGGAGTTGTCACGTAACGATTGTCACGTAACGAGCTCTCAATTGTCACGGGATATTTTTTCAGCTTTTGTTTTTGTTTGTGCATGCTTGTCAACTAACAATAATAAAAAGTACAAATCAACTAACAATAATAAAAAGTACAAATGATTCAAAACTTAACAAAGGAAAGGCTCTTTATACAACACCTAAGTACACTGACTATTACAAGATGAAAAGAAAGACCTTCTATATTCAGTGTAAGGCTTGAACATGTCGTAATGCAAAAAAATGCTCCAGTTTTGGACCTCAACTCGAGGGTACTTGATCTATGATATAAGCGTTTAGAAGATTTTGCTCAACCTTTTTTCTACAACATACTTCTCGCACCTTATCATCACTCTCCAGTCTTTTTAAAAGATCCAATTTTTTCCTTGTAAACTTTCAACAGCTCCGGAGCTTCCTCCTCATAAGGCACGACAAACTTCTGCAGAAATTTCTCTTCCGAAACTAGAAATAATGCATGAAGACGAACCTCCTTCCCAACCAAACCTTTGGACAACAGAACTTGAAAAACCAAACACCTCGGGACTACTCTCTTCTTCAAGCTTAGTGTAAAGACCGTCAGGCATTTAGCTAGAAGGCAGGGCTTCCAACCCATTTGGTTGATAAAGAAATCCATACATGCTGTAAGCTTATCTTTAGATCCCATCATGCACCAAGGACTTTTTAAAGGCATTTAAGATTTCTTCTTCAGACCAACCCCACTTCTTGTATAAATCGACCTTACTTTCCCATGTCGATTTGCTCATTACCCGAAATGCAGTCAGCGCTAGAACGAAGTTCACCTTCGAAGCATCAAACCCCATGTCCTCAACTTTCTCCACAACCTTTAGGAAATCACATGGCTTCACAATGAAACAACCAGGCCAGTACCGCAACATTCGTGCAATATTAGAGTTTGACACTATGTTCTCTCAAGATAGCAATGTTAGGTGCTACATACTTCTCAACACTTCGAGGATATCGGGACGATATTTGACAGCTTGAATGGTCTTCTTATCGGATTGAAATAAGTCTCGAAAGAACTCATATGAGGGCATGATAGTTTTACACGAGTTACTTCTTAAAAGACCAGGAAATACAGATAGCATTTTGGCCATTTCAGGGCGTGAAATGCCTTTGGCTTCCAAAAACTCCAATTTTGGTAAAATGTTTTTCTCAGCACTAAACGAGAGTATTAAAGGGCTTATTCTAACAATGCTTGAGATTTGGATTTGGGTGAAACCGTACTTTCTGAACAAGTTTATCACTTTTTCAGGTTTCTTAGGACTCTCAAAATTGACATACTTGGAAGCTGATAAAGCAGATTGTGGAGACAACCCAACTGAGTTTATGAGATAAGAAACAGTGAAAGATTGTTCGTCTGAGCTACTAGAGAAAAATCTTGGAGGAAAAAAATCTGGGTTTCGAAGAAAACCAGGGTTAAGACTAGCGGGTGGTAAAGTTCTTGCGTAAAAACTTCCAAAAAATATGGATTGGCCGAGAAAATAAGACATGGGTTTTGAAATTCCACAAGTCTGAAAATGAACTTGCAAATTCTTGAGAGCCAGTTGTCTTCTGGACTTGACAAATCTCGAGCTCCAGAGAGGAAATGGGAAGAACTCGTTAAAAAACCATTTTAGTCAGAGTTGAACTTGAAACGGAGTGGCTTGATTAAAATAACCATGGACCCTTTTTTCTTTTGTCCTTTAGATTTTAAAGGACATGTCGTTTGTGAATTTGGCAAATAGAAAACGTTTCCCATTTGAAACGACATGTCGTTCGTGGATTTGGCAAGTGGAAACTGAAAACGTTCCGCTTGTGTAACCACATGTCGTTTGTGGATTTGGCAAATAGAAAACTGAAAACGCTCCCCCTTCACAACGACATGTTGTTTGTGGATTTGGCAAATAGAAAACGGAAAACACACCCCTTTACAAACGACATGTCGCTTTGGCTTAGGAACGTCTCATTTAGTGTTTTTTTTTTTTAATGAATATTATTTAGTGTTGACAACAAACACATTTTTGCTTTCATGTTATCTTTCACTTTTCACATTATTAGGATTAGGAGCGGAAATTTTCATGAGAGAATAATAATATAACATATTCATATTAATTACACAGGAAAATATCGAAATTATTCATAACTCCCCTCTCTCTTTTTTCACTTCCCTCGATATTGTCAGTGCCATTGTAAGAGCCTATTGTCATTTACCCCGTAATCTACTATTTACTAAAAAAATCCAAGTATTTATTTAAAAATTTAAGGATTTACCCATAAAAATATGTTATAATTTGTCAGAAAATCTATTATAATTTCTAAAAATACTTATAAAATAAAATATGTTATAGGCTATAATTTACCAACATTCAATTAAATGTTCTATGGTGTTATTTTATTAAATGGTTTTTTCAGCCCCGCGTGTCATTCTAGTGTCTAGAAGTATAACTGGGTTAATTATGTAGCAAATCGTAATATGAATGTCTAAAATGATTTTTTTTTATTTTTTTTTTGATAAGAAAAAACTAAGGAAAGAAAAAAAAAATTATCCATTCAAAATAAAAGATTGAAATAGAAACTTGAAGGAAAAAAGAAGAAGAAGAAGAAGAAGAAGATAGCAAAAGTCAACTTTTTTAAAAGCATGATTATTTCCTATTTTCCTAAATTTTAAGACCCTTTAGGGTAGCATTTTATGAAACTATTGTCACAAGGGAATAGTGAATCGATTCAACTCACCCTGCAGCATGCGTTTTGAAAGGCATGACAAACCTGCGCAGGAACTTCTTTTTCGAATCTCTCAGCCAACCTCCTTCCCCACCAAACCTTTGGGCAACAAAACTTGAAAAACCGAACACCTCGGGACTAAGCTAGCACACACAATAGGAGGAAATGTGTATAGCAAGTTTGGCAAATTCAGGGCACGAAACGGTTGTAAAGACAATCGTTTACAATCCGACGACTTCAGATAATATCACAAATCGGAAATGAATGTAAACACCCTCGTAAAATTTGTGAATGTAAAAGTAAAAAAGGAGAGCAGATTTCTATTTTGACAAATAAACAAAGACATTAATCGGCAGAACACATGCTTTTCAAAGGCATCATGGCAGACAAAGCTTCGTGACAGAGAGATTACCAGAAAGCAACGCCAAAAAGAGAAGAAGAAAAGGAAAAAAGAAAAAACTAGAAAGCAGATCCAAAATGTAAAGAACAATTGGAGATGCTCAAAATTCAAACAACCATTCCATTTAACAAACAAAGTTCACATGAAAAGGTTTTTTTTAACCGTTATCATATCATAGCTAAAAATTGGTTACACTCAGTAGTTAAATTTCAATCAAGAATTCAATATCAATCTAAAGAGATTGTAAACAAAGCATTTATTAGAATCGTTGTTCATTCAACATTTCTACTTCTCCTTTACATACATTCTTTTTTCTCTTTTCTCAAGACCACAAGATGTACTTGCACATAATTGCAGTCAAAAGCTCTGGCCTTGTATCTTTCAACGCAAAAAAAGTTCTCAACTAGATCACGTAAGACTTAATCCCTACCTAAACTGCAATGCCGTTCATAATACGAGCATGTCAGAAGTGGTCTTACCCCTCACTACTTGCAACAGGCTTCTCATGCCTTGTCAACCAGTGGTCCCTTTGAAAGATCCAATTTTTCCTCGTCTAACTTCAACAGCTCTGAAGCTTCCTCCTTATAAGCCATGACGAACTTCTGCAGGAACTTCTCTTCTGGAATCATCAATAACGGCCAAATGCTAACATCTTTCTCCACCAAACCTTCTGATGACAAAACTTGAAAAACCGAACACCTCAGGAATAAGGCAGGGCAGCCAGCCCATTTGGTTGATGAAGAAATCCATAGATGCCATAATCTTATCTTTAAAATACATCTTGCAGAAGGGAATGGTTCGAAAGGCATTAAAAATGTCTTCTTCAGAGCAACCCCACTTCTTATACGCATCGACCTTACTTTCCCAAGCCGATTTGCTCAAACGACGAAGAGCAAGCAATGCATGAACAGACATTAGCCTCTTTGGATTGAACCAATTTCCAGCGCTTACCCAACAATCTTTCGAAGCCTGCCCGACCTCGCTACTAAGGCTTGAGGGTGGCTCTGAATCAGTTTAATTATATTGGATTCAGGAACTCCACGTTCTCACGGGATATCAATGTTCGAGGACAAACATTTCTCAACATTTGCGATGAGTATATCCGGATACCTTTGGAAAGTTGCAACGGCCTTCTCATCAGAGTGCAGAAAATTGCTTAAGTACTTGAATGAGGGCATAATGTTCTTATCTAAACTACTATACAAAACAGTAGGGAATTGACATAGTATTTTGGCAAATCGAGGCCAAGAAACACCTTCGGCATAAAAAACCTCCAACTTGGGGAAATTACTTTTTTCGGCATCCGCTACAAGTAGTTAAGCATTTGTTCTGAGAAGACGTGAGATTTGGGTCTGAGTAAAACCATACTTCTTGAACATCTTTATGACTTTGTCTGATTTCTCACTAGTCTCAAAATTAAAACGCTTGGAAACTGACAAAGCAGATTGTTGAGAGAATTCAAGTGAGTTTATAAGATAAGAGACCGTAAAAGACTATTGGGTTGAACTTCAACCGCTAGAGAACCATCTGAGACTATAAACATCGGGGTTTCCGACAAAAAAGCCTACTAGATTACTGGTTGTTGGTAAAACCTTTACATTAGAGAACCCAAAAGGAAACGTTTTTCGGAGAAAACAAGACATGTGTTTCCGAAATTTGACAAGTCTGAGAATGAAACTTACAAAATTATAAAGAGCCAATTGTCGGACCTCAGCTGTTGAAGAGCAGTGGAAATATGAAAGAAGTCCGAGTCAAACCTAAAATTCAGAGTTGAAGGGAGTGAATCTCGTAAGAGATATCTCACCAATTTGTAGCTTTGTTCTTGAAACCCTAAACCCCAGATTCGATTTGACATGTCGTTTTTTACTTTTGGAAGGAGAAACAATAACTGTCGTTCTTCCATAGCAAATAAACGACAAGCTCCAAGCCAAAAAAAACGACAAGTTGCATGGAGTGAAACGAAGTGATATAATTAAACCACTGAGGACGTGTCGTTTATCGTTTATCGTGCATCTTAGTCTAAGTAAACGGCAAGTCGTTTTTTCATTGTTTCAGTGAAAGGAACAAAAGAATGAGATAAAACTCAACAAAAACAAAATGCAAAAAAAAAAAAAAAATCTTGACTCCAAATCTTCGTCACAAGGTATATAATCATAAAGTATATAGTTCGAATCTACATCTCTAAATTTATTTAAAAAAAAAAAAAAACTCGGGTTCCACTTCATGAATACCAAACCAGAGCATTAAAATCTATATATATACATATATTATTTTTGGTTTGTATATTGCTTTGTGATTGATGTGATCTAAGATATAACAATTCATAAGATTTGATGGTGTTACGGTTCCTTTTAAAGCTTATAAAACCACTCCAAATATCATCATGCAAGCAGGAGGACTCCTCTCAAAGGTTTCCAAATCATCCTCCTCGTAAAACCCCGCCTCTCATGTGCGTCAACCTTTGTTTCCCAAGTTGATTTGCTCATTCACCTAAACATTCATTAAATAGTAAAATTTGTGAAGGTAATGAAGAAAAAGAATAGCAAATTTCTATTATGACAAATAAACAGAGTCATTAACCAGCAGTATCAAATGCTTTCCAAAAGCGTCATACTAGATAAAGTTTCGCAACAAAGAAGAGATTACCGGAAGGCAATGCCAAAAAAGAGAAAAAAACTAAAGACCATGTACAAAACATAGAGAAACTTACTAATGACTGTAGCACCTCTAGCAAATTCATTATTTCACAATATCTCTTAAAAAACAGTAAATTTTCCCAGCCACTTTTTTAATGCAACAGAAGAATGAAGTCCAAGAATCCGAGAGAGAGAGAGATTTAGATACTTTTTTTTTTCAGCTGAAAACAACTACCTTTTCATAGTATTATCAATGCCAAACAGCTCTATTTCTAAACATACTCAAAATTCAACCAATTTTTTCCATTTAACAAATGAAATTCACGATATAAGCTTTTATAACCGTTATCGTATCATAAGAAACAACACAGTAACAATCAGTAGCTAAATTTGCAATTGCGAAATCAGTCTATTTAAAGAGGTTGTTAATAAAACATTTGATAAAATTGCTCACTCAACAATTTTACTTCTCCCTCACATACATTCTTTTTTCTCTTTTCTACCGACCACAAGATGGACTTGCACCTAAATGGAAATCACAAGCTCTGGCCTTGGACCTCAAAACAAGAAAGTTCAAACCTGAAAAGTTCTCAACTAGATAAAATAAGACTTAATCTGCACCTACACTACAATGCAGCTCATAATATGAGCATGCCAAAAGTGGTCTTACCTCTCACTATTTGCAACAGGCTTCTCATTCCTTACCAACCAGTGGTCCATTTGAAAGATCAAGTTTTTGCTTGTACAACTTCAACAGCTCCGGAGCTTCCTTCTCATAAGGCACAACAAACTTCTGCAGGAACTTCTCTTCCGAAGCTATCAATAATACATGAAGGCTAACGTCCTTCCTAACCAATCCTTTTGACAACAAAACTTGAAAAACCGAACACCTCGGGTCTACTCTATTCTTCAAGCTCATTCCAATAATTGTCGGGCATTTAGCAATAAGGTAGGGCTTCCAGCCCATTCGGTTGATGAAGAAATCCATAGATGCCATAATCTTTTCTTTAGAACAGCTCACGCAGAAAGGATAGCTTTGAAAGGCATTAAAAAAGTCTTCTTCAGACCAACCCACTTTTTATATACGTCAACCTTACTTTCCCACGTTGATTTGCTCAAACTACGAAGAACCAGAAATGCGCGAACAAACTTCAGCTTCTTTGGATCGAACCCCATTTCCAACACTTCCTCAACAGTCTTTCGAAACTGATCTGAACTCAATAAGCAACCTCGAGGGTTGCGCAGAATCAGCTTAGCTATATTGGAGGGAGGAACTCCATGTTCTCGCAGAAAATCAATTTTAGGGGCAACATCTTTCTCAATATTTGCGATGAGTATATTTGGATACCTTTCGACAGCTGCGACGGCAATCTGGTAAACCATCTCATCTCATCTCATCTCAAATTTTTTTTTGTCTTTTTCCCAAAAAGTTTTTGTCTTTTCCCAAAAAGTTTTTTGTCTTTTCTGAAAATTCAAAAAAATTTACTATTCCAACTTAAAAATCTCAACTCAAACTACTCCACCAAACTCCCCTTAAGCTCCTTTCCAAAATAGAAGGGAATACAGAGAGTGTTTTGGCAAAATGAGGCCAAGAAACACCTTTGGCATCAAAAAATTCCAGCTTGGGAGAAATACTTCTCTCCGAATTCGCAACAAGAAGTGCAGGTTTTCCTCTGAGAAGGCGTGAAATTTGGGTCTGAGTGAAACCATACTTCTTAAACAACTTTATGACTTTGTCTGGTTTCTCAGAAGTATCAAAATTAACATTCTTGGAAACGGATAAAGCAGATTGTTGAGAAAACCCAAGTGAATTTATGAGATAAGAGACAGTAAAAGATTGTTGATTTGAAGAACTTGAGAACAACCTGAGACTAAAAACATTTGGGTTTCCGACAAAACCAACTATATTACTCGTTACATTACAGCACCCAAAAGGAATCATTTTTCGGAGAAATTGAGACATGGGTATTTGAAGTTTGACAACTACGAGAGTGAAACTTACGAATTGTTGAGAGCCAATTGTCGGACCTTCGTCGTTGAACAAATCTGGAGCTTTGGAGAGGAAACGGGAAGAACTCCGAGCCAAACCCGAAATTCAGAGTTGAAACGGAGTGAGCCTCGTATGAAATTGGGAAATGAAGAAAAGGACCAAAATTGTTGCTTTGTTACTCAAACCCTGAACTAGGGGTGGCAATTCGTGTCGTGTTCGGATCCACGGGTCCAACCCGAATACGACATGTTCTTTTTCATATTAATTTTGGGTGACCTGAATTTGACCCGTCCACTATTCGTGTCGTTTTCGATTCGTAAAATTCGTGTCATTTTCGATTCGTGTCGTCGTGTCGCGACCAAGGGTGGCAATTCGTGTCGTGTTCGGGTCCAACCCGAACATGACCCGTTCTTTTCCGTGTCAATTTCGGGTGACCCGAATTTGACCCATCTACTATTCATGTCGTTTTCGATTCGTAAAATTCGTGTCGTTTTCGATTCGTGTCGTCGTGTCGCGACCCGTATTACCACCCCTATCCTGAACTCGAGATTGAAAATGGACCATTTTTGTTCCTCTTGCTAAAACGACATGTTGTTTCGTCGCACAGGCGACTTGATTTTTTTTTTTTTTTCTAATGGGCGTTTTTGTATACATAATTCTAATTCTGAACTTCTCAAATTTTTTAATTTAGTTTATCATTTTTTTTCTTCACAATCAATTCCTAAATATATAGTTTTTAACATAATTAATCTTTATTATTTATCTATTTTAAAATAAAAAATGTTTGTTTTTTTTTTTTTAACACAACTTACATTCAAAAAGATTATTGTAAGTCAATTTTTATTTAATTTTAATACAAATTCATTTTCAAACCTAATTGTAAAACTCAAATTTGAATATAAATTTCAAAACAAAATTATATCGAATTGTATTAAAATTAGGTAAAAATAACTAGGAATGCCTTTCTTGGGCTATCAAAAGCCAATGACGTGTAAGAACTGTCCAAATTTCAACATATGTGAAAAAGGACCGATTATATTTAAAATTGTAAGGGGGTGTTTGGGATTTGAGTTAAACTCAAAATTTTCATTTCAGTTTTTTTCTTTTTCTAAAAAAGGTTTTTATCTTTTTTGAAAAATCAATAAAAATTACTATTAAAACTTAAAATTTTCAACTCAAATTCATTCACCAAACGAATCTTAAGTTTATATTTATATATATATATATATATTTTTTTTGAAATAGTAAGTTTATAGTTGATTCTGAAGAAAAAAAATTAAGAAATTAAATTGTCAAATTTCAAAAAATTCAAGAAATATTCAGACAAAATAGCTTTGTTTTATATAGAGAGTCACACGTCGTTCTTGTTTTTAGGACAAGCGGTGTCATTCCCATTATTTTGAAGAAACGACATGTGGTTTAATTGAGTACATTTGATGACATATTGTTTGAACTCAACGAAAGGTCAGATGACATGTCCCATCTATAATATTGAAGGACAATAAAAGACGTTTTTGTCAAAGCATTTAGACGACATGTAGTTAATTTTTTGTGAAGTGAATAATGAGAGGGTGAACCCAATATCAGAAACAAGGAGTATATCCTAATTAAGTTGACACTTAATACTGAAGAACTTCATTTGTTATGCACCTTACTCTAATATACTAAATTAAAAGAAAACCTACAAAAAAAAAAAAAAAAGTAATTAACAGTTCAAGGGAAACAAAAATATGATTTTCATTACAATAATGTCAGCGACACATATTTTGATAATGCTTTCCACCGAAATATCCATAAACTTCCGAAGTGTAAAAGTCTCCCATTTGTTTCTAACTGAGCAAAATGGTGCTAAAAATTTTCTAAAATTTGTACTCATTTACTTTTATGGGGAATATTTATTGTGAGTGAAAAATTCAGCCATTAAACAAACACGCATGTCCATTTCTGTCTAAGATTTGAATCCAAAGGGATCAGAGGTGTTTTTTTAGTACTTTTAACGAGAAAATATAAGGATTTAACATGAATTAAAAATGCGAAAGTACAAATGTGATGAAAAATCCAAGATATAATGATAATCTAAAAGGGTAGGAATATATGCACAAATATTCCAGGCTCCAGCAAATATATCAATAGAAAAAAAAACAGTAAGTTTGCTTTCCTTGTGAGTAAGGTGAGCATGACACCATGTTTAATTATTTTCTTAAACAAAGATTACTTAAAAAGTAAAGAGTGATTTCACTATTAGTCAAGAAGAAAGTTTATAAAATGGAAGAACAGACTTTTATGATTATGTTCAACGAGTGACTAGATATATAAGCAACATGAGCAGAACAGATCTTGCAATGACTAGACACATTTGATAAGAGACAAAACCACATTGGTTGCTGATAAGTGATAACCAAAAGGTTTACAATTAGCAACACTTGGTTCGGTCATAAGTCGCAGTGAAACTCGGGATATGGACTTACAAAGAAGTTCCACTCGTCACGACGCAATTCTCAAGTTTTCATACCTCATCAATGTTTGCTGCATTTGAAAGATCCAGTTTTTGCTTGTACAACTTCAACAGCTCCGGAGTTTCCTCCTCATAAGGCACGACAAACTTCTGCAGGAACTTCTTGTCTGAAGTTATCAATAATACATTAAGGCTAACCTCCTTCTTGACCAAACCTTTTGACAACAAAACTTGAAACACCGAACACCTTGGGACTACTCTCTTCTTCAAGCTCAGTCCAAAGATTGTTGGGTATTTAGCCAAATGGTACGGCCTCCAACCCATATGGTTGATGAAGAAATCCATACATGCCATAAGCTTATCTTTAGATGCCCTCATGCACCAAGGATTCTTTTTAAAAGCGTTCAAAATATCTTCTTCCGACCAACCCCACTTCTTATATTCGTCAACCTTACTTTCCCATATCGATTTGTTCATCGACAGTGCAATCACCGCTACAACAAAGGTTACCTTGGACGCATCAAAACCCATGCCATCAACTTTCTCCACAACCTTTCGGAAATCACAAGGATTCACCACAACACATCTCGGCCAGTACTGCATCATTGTTGCTATTTTAGAGTCAGGCACTCCATGTTCTCTCAAGATAGAGATGTTAGGTTTCACACATTTCTCAACACTTTTGAGGATATCCGGAAACCGTTTGACAGCCGCAATGGCCTTCTGTTCGGACTTAAAAAAGTTTCTAACGAACTCATATGAGGGTATAATCCGTTTAACTAAGCTCCTACTCAAAAGGGAAGGGAATGAAGATAGAATTTTGGCCATTTCAGGGCCTGAAATGCCTTTGGCTTCTAAAAACTCCAATTTGGGCAAAATACTCTTCTCAGCATGACAACCGAGTAGATCCGGGTTCCGTCTAACGAGGTTTGAGATTTGCGTCTGAGTGAAACCATACTTCTTAAACATCTTTATGAATTTATCTGGTTTCTCGGGAGTATTAAAATTTACATGCTTGGAAGCTGATAAAGCAGAATCTGGAGAGAACCCAAATGAGTTTATGAGGTAGGAAACTCTAAAAGATTGTTGATTTGAGCTACTTGAGAACAACCTTAGAGGGAAAAAATCTGGGTTTCCAACAAAGACTACTAGATTTCTCGTTGGTGGTGAAGTTGTTCTAGTACTAGAATACCCAAAAAGCATACTTTTGAAGAGAAATCGAGACATGGGTTTTCAAAATCTACAAGTTTGAAAGGAACTTACGAATTTTTGAGGGCCGATTCTCTCTCTAGCTGAGCAAATCTCGAGTTCCGGAGAGGAAGAAGGAAGAGGTTTCAACGTCGCAGACAGAAACACAGACGGACGGAGTTACCTCAGTTGTACAAGCTACTCCACTAAAACGAAACGTCGTTTTGTGCATGATGTTTCAACGACTTGCCGTTTCTATTGACGCAAGAAGCGACAAAATATAGTGCTCCATTGGCATTTAAATTTAAACTGTACTTTTTCATCTCAGTTTTTATTTTTTTCTGAAAAATTTTTTTGTCTTTTCTAAAAAGTCAACAAAAATTACTATTGAAACTTAAAATTTTCAACTCAAACTCATTCATCAAACGGACCCATAAGCTAATAAGTTTATTTTCAGAGCTTTCCAGAAAAAATGACTTGCCGCTTGTGTGGAATTTTTGGGAGAAAATTAGATAAAATGCCAAAACAGTATACCTTTCTTTTCTTTTACTATAAAGGGAGCCTGGATTGATTTTTTCCATCACTTAAAAGTTAAGTGATTTGAGCTAGTTGAGATCCATCTGAGACTAATAACATTTGGGTTTCCAACAAAACCTTCTAGATTACTCGTTGGTGGTGAAGTTCTAATAGTACTACAATACTCAAGAATAACACTTTTGAAGAGAAATCTAGACATAGGTTTCGAAAAGTTAGAAATTTGAAAGGAACTTATCAATCTCTGCTGCTGAACAGATCTTGAGTTCTTGAGGGCTGAGATGAAGACTAACTTGCCTTTGATTCGTCAGTTGAATATCAAATTTTTAAGTTGGAGTTGGTTGACTTTTCAAAATCTAATTATAAATTTTGTTGATTTTTCAAGAAAAGATAAAAACTAATATGAAAAAATATAATTTAATTGGAGTTAAACTAAAATACCAAACCCTAAAGGTTTTCGAAGTAGAACCTAAAAAGTAAAGGTTTTGTCTTGGCTCTTGACAACAAAGGACATGTCGTTTGTGTATGGTGCTCAAACGACATAATCTTGGTAAAACAAAACGACGCTTCGTTTTATGTTTATGTTTAATTTTTCTTTTCTTTTCTTTTCTGTTTTTTTTGGGGGAATCAATTTTATAAAGAGTATCGAATTATATATCGTGCTTTACGTTGACACTTAAGTTTTGATTTTACGACGCTCTTTTGAACTTTTATATTATTATGCCAACGATTACTTGTTAATTTATGTTTAAAAGAAAAAAGAAAAAATTAAACACGTCATAATGAGTTTTTGGAAAGAAATTGAAAATCAATTATATCAAATTTAGAAGAAAGTTATTGTTTAATTCAAGATATATAGCGTAAATTATATTTTAATCAACAATATTTATTGTCATAGAGCTATTTTGAAAGCATAATTTCCCTCCAAAAAAAAAATTAATTATGATTTAATATTAAAACTCACGTGATCTAAGGTGTTTCATTTCCATTCAATTTTTAACAAAATACTGATATAGGGATCTTTTTTGTCATAACAATAGAAAATTTTAAGAAAATACAACGTATAAAATTAAAAATTAGGAACCAATTAAAGACTAGGAATCAGCATTCTCTTTTTCCCACTGACGATGAACTTTTGTTTCTTTGAAGACGAGGGAGATGGTATGAGAGAAAGGGATTGATTTGCAAAACTAATCCGCAATGCAGCTGACGATAAGTCTCAGCGTTCTTTATCATCAACCTTGGGTCCGTTTGAAAGATGCAATTTTTCCTTGTGCAACTTCAACAGCTCTGGAGCTTCTTCCTCATGAGCAGCTACAAACTTCTGCAAGAACTTGTCTCCTGAAACCACTTGACTTAAACTAACCTCCTTCTTCATCAAACCTTATGAAAGCAAAGCTCGAAAAACCGAAAACGTCTGTGTTACTCCCTTCTTCAAGCTAAAATCAAGGATTTTCGGGTTCTTGGCAATCAAGAAATCCATTCCCGCCACAATCTTAACCAACCCCGTTTCTTAAATGCATTAACCTTACTTCGTGTTGTTCAGTTTGCATCAACGTTAATTAAACCACTGTTTAGAAGGCAAGTTGTGACAAACACTTAGTGGGGGCAATGTTCTTGTAATTCTTCTCCCGATTCTTTTAAACGTATAGAGTTTAAATTACCTGTCACGTTTAAAAAAAGAAAATTGTTATAAATATTATAAGATTTACAAATGGATGTCCTAAATAACAAAAGCTATAAAACCAACAGTGTTATTTTATTTTATCATTTCAAACTTAGTCCATTCTGGCTTGTCACACTTTGTCTGATTCCAAATGAAACAAAACTCGCCCTTCAACTTATTATTAATTATAAATTTGGTACTTTTTCTATTGAAATATCAATTTTTAAACGGTTTTTAATATGCTGTAGCAACATAATTAGTTGGTAACAGGAATTTTCTTACCGATTTACTAATTTGCAGGTCTTCCATCGAGCACACAGGATTAAAACTATCAAAAATAATGTTTCAATTATAGAAATATCGAAGTTGCAATTTATTTATTAAAAAAAATACTACTATTAAGAAATAAAAAAAATTCAGGATTCGACCTCTGGATTGCACACTCACACACTCATGCACCCAACCACTAAAGTCAAAAAGTTGCAACTTGTGAAAAAATCACAAAATAGTTTTGTTACATTTTTTAGTTCCATGAGGCAGAGTGAACAATCCATATTCTTTAGAGTTTACGAGGTCAAATTTAAAACAAATCCTTTAAAGAACATAAACTGATAATCATGAATCAAAAGTTCACTGTTTTGTCAAATCCTCAGAAATATTGTTCAAGTGTCAAAAGTCAAGATTTCCGTTGGGAAGGCCTATCATGAAACGCTACCAGTGACAACATTTTTTTTTCAAAACTAACTTTATTAATTCAAAAGAAAACCTCTCAGATTTCAATCGTGAAACTAAGACCCTAAACGCCCCTTCCCAACCACTAAGCAAAGCCCTAACCGGGTTAGCGACATATTTGTTTTAGGCAGAAAATATGGAATTAACTTGGTGCCCCCTCTGTTCTTCAGCCTAGAAATCGGTGGGGCACACAAGATTCAAAATGAACTTTTAAACTGATCATGCTATGAGCCAGTGGAGCCACAGTCTATTGTATCAATGAGGGCATACATGAAAGGATAAAGTTTTAAATGGGGCTTACGTAAAGACAATCAATTTTTAGTAGGAGCAAAATGAGAAAATTATAAAGTTTTAATAGTGTCATTTAAATATGTAAATAAAGGATTTAGTGGGGGCCTCGGCCATGGGAAGCTCCGCCCCTGCTATATGTAAAAGATGTGGTGTAACTGGAATGAACACAACAAGATGGTACATGGTTTGCAGACTAAACCACCTAAACTTGTGGCTGAAATGGGCAATAAACTTCAGGCACCAATTTCACAAGGCCAAAATAGTCCAAATAACTCTGTTAATTAGAAAAGCTGGTAATCAATTTCTCTAAGAAAAGAAGAAGGATATTTTGATATTTTATTGAGCGAGGACGACTGCTCTTTTATGGTATTACGCCATGTCAAACAGTTCGATTTATATCACACTCAAAACTCAATCAATCAATCAATCTATTTAGCAATCAAAATTCACATGAATAGCTAGTTATGACCGTTGTAAGACTGACTTAGACATAAATTGAAATCAGAAGATCCTGCCTCGGACTTCAACACAAGGAAGTTCAAAGCCGAAAACTTCTCAACTAGATCAAATTAAATTTCATCGGCACTTTAATTCAATGCAGCTCATAACATGAGCATGTCAAAAGTTTTCTTACTTCTCACTAGTTGCAACCCACCTCTTATGCCTTCTCAACCAGAGAACCATTTGAAAGGTTGATGAATCTTTCCTTGTACAACTTCAAGAGCTCTGGAGCTTCCTCCTCGTATGGCAAGACAAGCTTCTACAGAAACTTCTTTTCTGATGTTTGAAAGAATGTAAGTAGGTTAACCTCCTTCTTCACCAGACCTTTCAACAGTAAAATTTGAAAAACCGCAGACCTTGGGATTAATCTCTTCTTCAAGCTCATTGTAAGGAGAACCGGCCGATAAGGAATAAGGCAAGGACTCAAACCCATTTTGCCGACGAAGAAATCCATACCTGACATAATCTTATCTTCAGATAACATCATGCACATAGGATGCCTTTCAAAGGCTTCCAAGACCTCTTCTTCAGACCAATCCAATTTCCTAAACACTTTTACCTTATTTTCCCACATTGATTTGCTGAAACCATAACGTACAATCACTGCTTGACCAAAACTTAGTTTCTTTGCATCAAAACCCATTTCCACCACTTCCTCAACAATCTTTCGGAACCAATCCAAAGTTGATGTGAAAGCTCGAAGCCGCCACGGAATCAGTTTAGCAATGTTGGAGTCAGGAACTCCGTTTTCTCGCAGAATACTAATGTTAGGGACCACATATTTCTCAATATTTGCGACAAGTATATGCGGACACCTTTCTACAGTTGCGATGGCCTTCTCATCAGACTGCAGAAAATTCCTAAAGAACTCATACGAGGGCCTGATCTGTTTAGCTAAGCTACTTCCCAGAACAACAGGAAATGAAGATAGCCTTCTGGCAAATAGAGGCCATGAAACACCTTTGGCTTCAAAAAACTCCAACCTGGGCAAAAGAATTTTCTCTGCATCCAATAAGAACACTTGAGGGTATTCTCTGACAATGCTTGAGATATAGGTCTGAGTGAAACCAAACTTTTTAACAACTTAATAAATTTGTCTGGTTTCTCGGGAGTCTTAAAACTAAAATGCTTAGAAACTTTTAAAGCAGATTGTGCAGACAACCCAAGCTCGTTTATGAGATAAGAAACCACAAAAGATTGCTGATTTGAACCACTAGAGAACCATCTGAGACTAAAAACATCCGGGTTTCCAACAAAACCTACATAACTCGTCGTGGGTAAAATGCTTTCACTAGAGAACCCAAAAGGAAGCGTTTTTCGGAGAAAATAAGACATGGGTTTTTGAAATTCGACAAGTCTGAGAATGAAACTTACAAATTTGTTGAGAGCCAAATTGTCTCAGTCGCTGAACAAACCTCGAGCTTCGGAGGGCAAATGTGAAGAACTCCAAGTAAATGAAAATCCCCAAATTGAGGCTTTAGGGCATGTCTGATGCCTAATGTCCTAGACGTCGTTTTGCGAAATGAATTCTTTTTTATAGAGTAAACGACATGACTTCCCTGTTCGTTCATGGTAACTTTTGTCGATGATCATTTTCAACGAATTGTCGTTGTAAATTTTTTGCTCATTAGAGTAAATTGCATGTTGATCCTCAATCTTTTTTTCAGCAAAAAGATTCTTCAGCTCTTTAAAAAGGTGTAATTTAATCTTTTTCACTAACAAATGTCAAAAATTGAATGAAATAGATGACACATGATACATAGTTGAATAATGCAAATTATTTTTTTTTCTCTTAATTACCTTTATTTATTAAATCATTTATCATTAATTATTTTTTTTTTGGTTAAATAATTCTATAAAGAGTTAGGAACCCAATAGCCACAAAAAAAAAAAAAAAAAAAAAAAAGTTGGGAATCAAATTATAATTTTAAAAAAGGAAAGTTGTGGTGAAGCTCTTCCGAGAGGTACTCTGATATAGCCATTTTTTTAATCTGACGATATAGATGTAAGAGATGCACAAAGCCCAACTACACATGACCATAGCCTATTATACCTTAAAAATTCAGAAATGGACTTGAAGTCTTCTTCGATGTCAAGCTAACGTCGCCGTCCCATCACCACCGCCTCCCGTAGCCGTCGCCATCGCCGTCCCCGTCACTAGTGTCGTCCCGTCGCCATCACCGTCACTGTTGCCCTGCGTATGCTCTCTGTCGTCGGTGTCGTCCCGTCGCCGGTTGTCGCTATCGCCAACCTCCCTCTAAAGACGGCCAGTCGTGATGGCGAGAGGTAAGAAGCCAATATTGGAGAATCAGATTCTATAAATTTGATTAAATTTAAATTTAATTAGAAATTTAAACTTAATCAGATTTAGAATCTGATTCTCCAATAGCCAAGAGCTCTTGCGACAGCGAAAATGGGCAGATCAACGAAGAAACAAGAAGCCAACCCGACTTCACTCTCTCTCCTCCTCCCTCCCTCTCCCTCTCCCTCTCCCTCTCTCTCCCAAACTCTCCTCCAAACCCCACACACAGAGGAAGCCACATCTCTCTCCCAGAGGCCACGCCGTGCTTCTCTAGCTCTAGCACTGTGATTAGCAGTCATCTCGGACTCCAGCTCCAACTTCGCAATTTCACTGGGTTCTCCGGCTCCGGCTCCGGCCCCGGCCCCTACTCCACTTATCTGTTGAAGAGACCCAAAAAAAGTTTTTTTTTTGTTTTTGTTTTTTTTTTTTTAATTTGGGCAATGTCTTCGACTCCGGCTCCGGCAACGGCTCCGGCTCCGACTCCTACTCCTACTCCTACTCCTACTCCTACTCCACTTATCTGTTGAAGAGACCCAAAAAAGTTTTTTTTTTTTGTTTTTTTTGTTTTTATTTGGGCAATGTCTTCGACTCCGGCTCCGACTCCTACTCCACTTATCTGTTGAAGAGACCCAAAAAAAAGTTTTTTTATTTTTTTTATTTGTCTTAGAAAAAGATGATTTGTATGCTCAACAATATACGTGTTTGACACACCAACTCAAAACACTCATCTCAAAATTTTTTTTTTATCTTTTTCTCAAAAGTTTTTATCTTTTTCCCAAAAAGTTTTTTGTCTTTTCTGAAAATTCAAAAAAATTTACTATTAAAACTTAAAAATCTCAACTCAAACTACTCTACCAAACATCCCTAAGAAATATACTAAAGACTGGTACGTATTATTCCACGATCATCCACCCCTTGTTTATTGACCATTAGATTAGTTACTATGACTCGATCATAGTATTATCCATGCCAAACAGGTCGATGACTCGATCAAACCATTTAACAATCGAAATTCACATGACCAGTTATAACTCGTTATCGTATCGCCGCCAACAGAACAGTCGATTGAGAGTTTGATCTATTTAAGGAAGAACAAAGGTTGCAAATCAATCATCCGATAGAATTGTTCATTCAACATTTCAACTTCTCAAATAGCAATACAAATATTATTTTTTCTGTTTTCTCAAGACTACAAGACTGATTACCACATAAATTGCTATCAAAAGATCCGGCTTTAGACATCAACACAGGGAAGTTCAAAGTTGAAAAGTTCGCAACTAGATCTAAAACTTCAACTGCAAACAGATAATGAAGTAAGCACGTCGAAAGTTGTATCACCTCTCATGCCTTCTCAACCGGTGGTTTATTTGAAAGCTTCAATTTTTCTTTGTACAGCTTTAGGAGCTCCGGGGCTTCCTTCTTATAAGGTGTGATAAACTTAAGCAGGAACTTCTCTTCCGGAGTTTCCAATAACGAGTATAAGCTAACCTCGTCCTTCACCAAGCCTTTTGAGAGTAAAGCTTGAAAAACCGACCACCTCGGGACTACTCTTTTCTCCAAGCTCATTGAAAGGATTATTGGGCGCTTAGCAATAAGGCAAGGCCTCCAACCCAATTCATTGACGAAGAAATTCACACTCGCTATAATATTTTCTTCCGACAACATCATACACCAAGGAAACCTATGAAAGGCACTAAAAACATCTTCTTCAGACCAACCACACCCCCTATATGCACTAACCTTCCTTTCCCAAGTTGACCTGCTCATTGCCCGAAACGAAAGCACCGCAAGAAGAAACTTGAACTTCGAAGCATCAAATCCCATTTCCTTCACTTTCTTCACAATCTTCCTTAACTGATCCGAACTTATCATGAAGGCTTTAGGCTGGTTCACTAACAATTTAGCTATATTCGAGTCGGACACTCCATATTCTCGCAAAATATTCATGTTAGGTACCACAATTTTCTCAACATCATTTACGAGTAAGTCGGGAAACCTTTTGACAGCCACAATAGTCTTTTTATCGGATCCAAAAAAATCCCTAAAGAAATCAAACGAGGGTATAATCTGTTTATCCAAGCTACATTTCAAAAGGGTAGGGTATACAGATAGCCTTTTCGCCATTTCAGGACCCGAAAGGCCTTTGGATTTTAAAAACTGCAATTTAGGCAAAATGGTTTTCTCAGTATTTGATAACAGTACTGGAGGGTATGATTTAACAAGGGACGAGATTTGGGGCCGAGTGAAACCATAATCCTTAAAAACCTTAATCACTTTGTCTGGTTTCTCCGGATTCTCGAAATTAACATGCTTGGAAGCTAATAAAGCAATTTGTGGAGACAACCCAATTGAGTTTATAAGATAAGAAACTGTAAAATTCTCTTGATTTGAACTAGCTGAGAACAATCTGAGAGGGAAAAAATCTGGGTTTTGAAGAAAACCCGGATTAATACTAGTTGGTCGTGAAGTTCTTGTGTAAAAACTTCCCAAGAAAATGTTTTTGCGGAGAAAACTAGACATGGGTTTTGAAATTGGAGATGTATGGATTGAACTTACAAATTGTTGAGGGCCAATTTTTTCTGTCGTTCAACAAATCTTGAGCTTCGGAGAGGAACTGGGGAAGAACTCGAAGTGAAACCCAGAATTGCAAATGAGACGACTTGCAGATATGTATATATATATATATATACACGTATTTGTATACTGGTTCAAGATTTTTGAAATCAGAATCATTCCAATTATTGCTTGATACTGAAACCCTAAACCCTCAAGGCGTTACGAAGGTGATGAGAGATACCCCCTTCTCAAGAGATGTCGTTCTTGTCTGTGGATTAACGACATGACGTTCCCTTTCTTTTCAACCAGACGACATAAAGCTAAATTTGAGTTTTTTTTTTTTTTAGAGATTTGTAAATAAATGACATTTTTTAAAAGAGGTTTTTCTAATAAATGACTGAAATTTTGTAAAATTAGAAAAATAAATGTTTTAAAAAAACATCAATCAGTGAATTGAATTAATCACTGATTGATCTTGATTAATTAGTGATTAATTAGTTTTAATATGTATTTTTTATTACCTGATTATATTAATCATTGATCGATTATGATCAATTACTGATTAATGGTTATTTTCTAAATAAAAAAATCAGTAATTTATTTTAATAAGTATTAAAAAACAGTCTATTTTTCTATTTCTTTTTTCTCTCTTTTTTTTTTCAATGTATGAAAATGACAATAATTTATATAGGAATGAGTAAAAAACACGCATTTACACTTGGTAAGTTTGGAATAGCATAATAAGAAATTGCATGTCTTCTTATTTTAATTTAGAGAACAAAATGACATATCATTTTGACGGTTTATCCCAAATTTATAAATAATTAGGAATACGACAATTTACATATATGTATGATTCCCTCAGTTGAGCTGAGCATTTGGTTTATTGCAAAGTGGCAAGGCCACTAATTGAGCAAGACTAAACCAGGTTAAAGGCTTTCATTTATGGACTTTCAATAAGTGGCTTGTTAATAGGCTCTAATTAAAATGGGGCGGGTTACTTTAAAGCATTTTGGCCAAGAGAACCAACCAGTATTAAATTGGGGGAAAATAAATATGGTGTAAATAGAAAAAATTATATATATATATTACCATGATACATTTAAATTAATCATCTCACTCTTTCCTTTATATTGAAAAATGTATAGTCTTCTTGGTTTTTTTTTTTTTTTTTTGGCTTCGAGACAAGTCATGTAAGTTAATTAAACAATGTCCTAAACTATCTAAACATAGACTTATTGGATTAAAACCGGTTCTAATTCAAACTTGATTTAGATTAATTTCACTACTAATTCTATAACTTACCAAAAACGTCAATAGTAATTCTCTTAATTACTTTCGTAAATAGAAGTTTCAGAGTTGATTAAAAAAAAGTGTGATAGTTCCATTGAGAACACGTTAGCAACTGGCCTCCTTTATCCTTTTTCTCCTCCGTGTTTTTGTTATATTAAGTGATCCCATATTCACAGTTTGCTACTATGAGTAACATTGTCTTCTTTCATGTGGGTGATATATATATATATATATATATATCACCCACATGAAAGAAGACAATGTTACTCATAGTAGCAAACTATATATATATAGTTTGATATATATATATATATATGTCACTCTCATAGGCAGCCCGGTCGTTGTTTTTAGCTAATTTTGTTTCTCCTTATTATATATTTATATAATTTTTTAGAGCAATTTCTTTCTTTTCGTAAATATGATTGGATTTAAGAATAATAAAAAAAAATCCTTAATTCACACAGTAAATATAAGATTTATCTGTGGTTTTAGTCGATAGATATGTTATTTCTAATCAAGAAAAATATAAAACTTACAAAAATATTGATCTTTTTGGCCTAAAAATTTAAGCAAAATTATGTGTCACGTGTGTTTTGATCATTATTTTGGATCATAAATTTTAAATTCAATTCAACTTAATTTTAAATCCAAATTTTCACTATTTAAAAATTCTTATCACACTCATTTTTCTATCTCCCATATACATATTTGGTGTCATAGATTCAATTTGAATGCAAAAACTCAAATTCAACCTGTAATCCAAACAGATACTAAATGACACAATTAACATCTAGCATCAAACACACCGATAGAAAATGAATTTTACAACATGAGATCAACAAATGGAACCAAATTTTTATATGTTGTGAAAAAAATGGGTGTGGTCCTCAATAATAACAATACTCTCAAATATTTTCCAAAAAATGATAATTATTATTTTTAAATTCCTCCTTAAAACCAACCATTAGTATTTACCCATATGAAATTTTTTACTTTTTTATTTTTCTAACTATCCTCAAACAATTAAGAAAAGTATCTGAATGGCACAAATATAAAAATCATTACACCTATATTACACAAACAAAAAAAATTAATACAAGACTAATGTGACATGATATTAAACAAAAATTAACTAAAATTTTTATCACATTGATCAATAATAAAAATTTATTTTATATAATATTGATCAATAAATGAAAAAACACCAATGATTTGTTTGGTTGGTTAGTTTGAGTTGAAATATTTTAGTTGTAATAGTAAATTTTTTTAAATTTTCAGAAAAGACAAAAAACTTTTTGAGAAAAAAATAAAAATCTTTTGAGAAAAAAGATTAAAAAAAAATTGAATTGAGTTGAATTAAACCAATCAAACAAACTACAAATTCTAACATCCAAAAAAACATAAAGGGGCCATTATAGCCCAACCCAGTTCAAGCTCAACAAAATACAAAAGATTCCACCAACCAAAAATAAATAAAATTGAAAATTGAAAAAAAAAAAATATCTCAAATTCCTCGCCGACATTTGGATTAAGCGAGATACGGTTTGCAACAGTCCAGAGAAAAGAGCAAATAGTACCAAATCTTAAAAAGTTCCACTTGTGGCCAAATCTTGTCCAAGTCAAACACAACCACTTTCCCACCACCCCCTCACCAGCTCCTCCAGTTCCCCTCCCTCCACAATCACCTGTCTCAGATCCCACTTCCACCGGCTACACCCGGTCACATGTTCCATTTTTGCCACCAGAATAGTTTAATGATTATATATCGCATTTAATAGACTTCTTACCTACTCACTCAGTCACCTTCTCCACCGAGTCACACTCCGAGTTCAGACCCCTGACACGAGGGACATCTCGGCCATCCGATTCTTCCCCATTAACAGATCAGAACCGTCGTTTAAATCAGGGGAAAACCCAAACAAGCTGATGAAGATAAACCTCCATCCAGATGATAGTTTACCGGCCTTTTTGGTCTTTAACGGAATTAAATGCTTCTTCTCCACGCGCCTAGTGAACTCGTGGACAACACCGGTCACCAAACAGTCTTTTTTTGACGGTACGGACTCTACGGAGCGTGCCACGCTCCATGGGTGAGAGTGGAGGTTTTCGAAGACACGTTGCCGTTTGTAAGAGGAAGAAGAAGAAGCCTAAGGCGTAGCTGAAAATGTCGAAATCCAAAGTCCCTAGTTTTCCACATCAGACTGCATTTACAGTTACAAATAAAGTGTAATTCCCAATGTGTCCAACCATTTTTTTTTTAAATAAAAGTAAAGCAACGTTTTTTTTTTTTGGGGGGACAAATAAAAGAAGTGTGTTAGAAGGAAATTTAACGTATTGTAAATTCCGAGTTTTGTAACCATTTGACAAGTCCACATCAACGAAGAATGAAGACATTGTGATGAGTTCATTTTATTATTTCATTTGATTCCTCTTAGTAAATTCAAACTTTTGTATTTATTTATAGGGATTTGTGAATAAATAATTTTTTAATAATTTTTTAGTAAATAGCAAAAAAATTATCATTTTTAAAATAATGATCGATCAGTCGATATATTTAAGATCAATGAGTAATTAATCAATATTAATTTATATTTTTACTTATCGATTATAATTAATCATTTATTGATTATGATTAATATTACAAAAATTAGTGCTTTATTTTTTCTTATTTGTATTTATTTCAATATATGAGATTTAGCGATCTTGCGTGACTTACTTGACTATGTAATTGTCTCTTTAAGTAAACTTTTTTATTTTAATTTGTTTTCTTGTTCGTGGATCAGGTATGTATTGTCAAAATCAAATCACTTTAAAATTTTTGTATTATTTTCTCTCTCTTTATCTTTCTTATTTACTTAATGTGTTTGAATAAGGATTTGAATGCCTTTTTTTTTTTTTTTTTTTCCGTTCAATTTTAGTTGTTTAAGAAGTAGTTATAAGAGATAAAATTTATACCAAAAAAAAAAAAAAAAAAACTTGAATCATAATTTTATGGCTTTGAACCTACAACTCAAACAAGTTAAAGAATGATAGGATCTAAAGAAGAAAATTCACTATCAATGAAGTTCTGCTTTTAACTGTTAAATCTTATGTTACCTTTTATTTTAAAAAATGAGTTGGTTAAAAGAAAATATAGAATAGTTTTAATGCAATGTTTTAGATGTGAGCATAATTTGAAAAAGGAAAAAACAAGAAATATTTATTTAGAGATGTTCATTGAATATGTGAATTCGTTTAATTCGTTTAATCCAATTTACTTGATTAGGAGGATTTCAGACAGGTGATAAAAGAAAATTTTCCTCTTTCGAAAATCATGGATTGGATTGCAAATTAAGGACTCAATTCATGTAATCCATGAATCCAAATTACATATAATGAATTTCATATACTAATGTATACTTTTCTATTTTTAATAATAAATATGCATACACCTAGAGATAATACGAACTTCACGGAATTACTTTAGATGATAGTAACGAATGATGAACGCTTTAATTTGATCAGTTTATTTAAAGTTTGTTTATTGTAATGGATTGTAATGTTACAATTTGATTTATTATCAAAGTTCTGAATTCACTTGAGTTTTAATGAATTATATGTTTATTGAACTCTTCTATATTCCAACATGTTTATTTTAATCTCATGTACCCAATACGTTAATCCAGGAATCCGATCCAAGAAATTTGATTTTTTTATTAAATTTTATTGTATTAAAAAATCAACATATTAATAAAGTATTGACATTTTCGCAGTCCAAAAATCACAAATTAGAGGGAAAATTAGTCCCTACTCTTTTTTTTTTTTTTCT
Organism: Ficus microcarpa; assembly: GCA_025413485.1. Lineage (NCBI taxonomy): Eukaryota > Viridiplantae > Streptophyta > Magnoliopsida > Rosales > Moraceae > Ficus > Ficus microcarpa. The sequence continues at coordinate 21,407,927 of CM046382.1, forward strand.
CAATAAAAGAAGAATCAAATAATGTCCATCCTATTCTCACGCCTCTTTAGCTTAATAGCAATCTCGCGGACTACTAAGTAGTAATTGATGCTTAATATCTAGTCTCACCAAGCTTTCTATCGAGGGTCACTATCGCTTGTCTCCTAGCCCAATGCATCAATAGCAGAAGCTAGAGCAAGGTCAAAAACGGAGGCTATGAGATTTGATCCTTGGTGAAAAGGCTGAGGAGATGTAAAAAAAGCCATCAACCACTACACCACAACCGTCGGTGGCATTAGCCCCTACTCTCTGTACTCTGTAAACACTCTTAGGTTTACTGACCATTGAGATGAGATGGACATACTAATTAAAAAATAAAGTCGCAATTAATAAATAAATAAAAATAGAGTAGTGGGCAAGGCTGCTAAACGAGGAGGGCCACCAGACGGGTTCACTGGAGGCTCTTATGGCTCTCTCAATGCATGTATCTTCCCATGCGATTAGGACGTGATTGACTGAAAATTCAATAAGTGCTCGGATTTCCTTCATCCTCAAAAAAGTATTGAGACTTTAATAGTGGCTTGTCTTATTTCTGCACATACACACACAAAATGTATACAATTACATGTATCTAAATTTATATATACACATATTATTAAAACGAAAAAAAAAATTTCAATGGACTAATATTTAACTCTTAATTTCTAGACGATATATATATATTCATATATATATATATTATCTAGCACTTGTTTTACACCTGTAAACTCAATAACATTGTTTATGCAACCATGAACATGATGCACAAAATTCATCATATAAAATAACTTATAGAGTAAATGAAAACAACAAGTATTGTTTCAAAATAGCAGATGTTTGAGTGAATTCATATATATTTTTATTCGCTGAATTGTCTAATTAATATCATTTTCTAAATGTCACAATTATTCACATATATTTTTAAAATAGCGTCCTCATGCTAGCTGGATATATATATATATATATATATATATTTTTTAATTTGTTAAAGTCCTCATGGAAGCTGTTTTAAAAATTGGAAAGTTAATTTAAAGATAAAATTATTAGCAAAAGAATGATGCAAATAACTTGTTTTTTTTTTTTTTTTTTTTTAATTTTGTGACATTTGTGAAAAATACATTCACTTATTATGGTACAGTTTAAACTATCGGATCTCATTATAATATTTTAATTACAAAATAATTGTTGAGGACAGTGAGTGGTGAAAAACTGTTTTGGTGTAAAAAAACGAAATAGAATGGAGAAACTCAAAAAGATTTGAGGTGTAAGAATTACTTTCTTCAAGGTTTTATTTACCCCCACTATGAACAGTTTGTTATTGGGTGTTTTGACAAATTACCTTTAAAATACAACAAACTCACGAATTTAATAAGTAGCAATCTTATTAAATTGCTACTTATTAAATTCCAGATAAAATATGAAACTAATATAAGAAACTTGAGTTTTATAACCTTTGATATGTCTGTTCATGAAAAGTTACAATAAATACAACAGTCATGCCTTTTAAATTAAAATGTGCCTTTTCAGTCAAAAAAGTATCTGTTTTAACAAACATACCTATTGGTCATCAGAATTAATTATAACCGTTAGATTGTAATAATTCAATCAATAATTTAAATTAAATATGAAATCATTCAAATCTGACCGTTAGATCGTGCGTGATCATATAATGGTCCAGATTTAATTTGGAAAAACGCTGCATTGAAAAAGAGAGTGCTCCTTAGCTCCTTGCGACAATGCGTACGTGTGAAGTACAAAGTGCGCCCTAATATGGGTCCTAAACACCCAATCGCCTTCGCACGCATATGTGGTGGTGCATAGTAATAACATAGTTCCCACTATACATTAGTAATTCTTACACTTCACTTGTTTCAATTTATACCATTATGTTTGTTTGTGCTTTTCTAATGTAGGACTTTATTGTTTCCACCACCCAATGATAAGATAAGAGATATTACAATCTTTCTAACAATAATAGTTTAACGAAAAACTTGACAAATTAATAAACAATTCACGTTTATATCTAATCGATAAAATTTTTATTTTTAATTTTATTTTTTTTCACAAAATTTTCTATTCCTTCTGTGACTACGGGTGATAGTCCTTTTGTTTTTTTTTTTTTACTTAAAAAAAATTGTGATTACATTCAAAAGAAGGCCTCCTGTGGCGCCACGTGGAGCGAGCAAATTTGAGTTTTGTTTTGTTCTTGAAGATTGTTTATTAACCGCAGAGGATTTAATTAATCCCATCATCACCTTTTTGTAGTTACTCTTTTCCTTTGCCAAAAAACCAAAATTAAAAAAAAAAGAAAAGAAAAGAAAAAAAGATAAACGACAACAAACAACTTCTGTCATCTCATATCCCTCCAAACACATTCTCTAATGGTCTTTTATTTTATTTTTTCACTTTTTCTATTTAAAAAAATAAAAATAAAGTCACGTGCTTAAATGAACGATGGCAGTTAAGTCATTTCACATGCCCAACAAAAAAGCTCTCTCTCACCGAAACTGCTCTCTCTACCTGTTCTACTTCCTAACTCCCACAAACAAAAAAGGGAAAAAAATTAAAATACCCAAATAAACAAATAGATAAATTATTTTTAATTAGTTTCCTGTAATTTGATTGTTAGACAACGTTTGGCGCGTAATAAAACTAACAGACTTTCCCAAGACCCGAAAAAAGAAAATCTATAAGGGAAAAAAAGAAAAAAAGAAAAAAAGAAATTCACTCACTCTCTCTCTTCTCAGGGTTACGTAATGGAAAAAACAAACGCCCTTTGAAAACTGTTAGAGGGAGAAAGTAGAGAGAGAAAGAGAGAAGCAAAAGCTCCAAAAACAGAGACTGTCTGTGACTGTGAGCGACGAAGAAGAAGAAGAACAATAGGAGAGAGAAAGTTTGAGAGAGAGAGGAAAACGAAGGCAATCTATAAAAGTTTTTTTTTTTTTTTTTTTTTTCTCTTTGGGTGAGAGGAGTGAGAGGAGTGTTTGTTTCTCGAGTAAATTCTCTCTCCTCTTTCTCTCTCGCTCTACTTTCTCCTTTTTAAGGCACTTCCATTTGATCAGAGCCTCTCATTCCCTTCGCCTGCACAGAGCGCCATATTCTAGAACAATCCAGTATACTGCACAGTCAGACAGTCCAGTTGCTGCTTTCACTTTCTCTCTCTAGACTGTGTTTCCCATCGTCCGTACAAAATGGAGAGGTACGGAAGTACGACGGAAGGTTCTCCGTCCGATCCGTCGCCGGAGTGGACAGCCGCCGGAGGTGAGCCAGGGATCGAAGGTGACCTCCATTCCCGTCCTACATTTCAATTTCCGTCCCAATTTCGCCCTTCGGCAATTGCGATTCGAGGTTTCGAGAGGAATGCGGTGAGGTTTTTCGATTGTTATCCGAGCTAGGTTTGATCTCGATTTCTCTCTCTAAATGCAGAGTCCGTTTGGCAGCTGGGCTTGGGCGCCGACGAGCCCTACCCGGAGAGACCCGACGAGGCCGATTGCATCTTCTACTTGAGGACTGGGTATTGTGGCTTCGGCTCTCGCTGTCGGTTCAACCATCCTCGTGACCGCGGCTCGGTAATTCGATCGAGTTTTCGGGTTTTTTTTTTTCCGCTCTTCGAATTCGTCCAATTTCTGGGTTAATGGATGTGTTTCGATTGAATCTAAGACTTGATCATTCCGTTTCCTTGGTTCAAATTTCGTTTGATCTTGTAATTGAAAGTTTTGAGATAAATTCTGGTTCTTTTGCATGTGGGATTTGTAGTGATTTAGAAAAACATTGTTTTGCAATACAAAAATTTTTGTACTTGTATAGAATTTTCTTACTTCGATCTGTGTAGATTCTATGAAATTGGATATTGTGAATTGCCTTGTCTACTAGTCAATTATGAAACATATTATATATATGTGTGTGTATATACTTGTCAGGCTATGGGAGCAGCTAGAGCTGGTGGAGTCGAGTTTCCAGAGCGAGTTGGCCAGCCTGTATGCCAGGTACTTTAATGGGATTGTTCTAAATGTTTTTGAATCTTGTAGGTTTCATGTCATAATGCAAATGGCCATTCTTTGGCGATGCAAAATTTTTTGATTCAGTCAGTTATTGTGTTCAGTTTTTTGTTCTTATTTGTAAGAAGTGAGGTCAAGTGTATGTATATATATATATATATATATTTATATATATTTTATAGTCTTTAATTTATTGTGATTTGCTTTCTCAATTGGCAGTTTTATATGAGGACAGGGACATGCAAATTTGGTGCCTCTTGTAAGTATCATCATCCTAGGCAGGGAGGAGGTTCTGCTGCCCCTGTTTCATTAAATTTTTATGGATTTCCGTTACGACAGGTATTCGTTTTTCCTTATTTTATGTGTATTCTTTCAATTTCTTTTCTTATTAGAAACTTTATCCCTCTGGGTTGCGTGATGAAATTGGCAATTTCTTTCGGAGTGAAACAGGGTGAAAAAGAGTGTTCCTACTATATGAAGACTGGACAGTGCAAGTTTGGCAGATCGTGTAAATTTCATCATCCGCAGCCGGCTGGCATACAGCTTCCAGTCCAATCACCTGCAGCACAGGTTCCACCTGTACCTGCGCCAGTTCACCCACCGGCATTATATCCACCGATGCAGTCTCCATCTGGTTCCTCTTCACAACAATATGGGGTAGTAGTTCCAAGGCCGCCTATGGTGCAGGGCTCATATGTCCAAAGCCCTTATGGTACCATGCTGATTTCTCCCGGAATGGTACCGTTTCCAAGTTGGGGTGGTCCTTATATGGTCAGTAAAACTTCCTTTCTCGACTCTTCAGTTGGAGTTACATGTGTTTTGATCAAGTGCTTAACCATGTTGTGCAGGCACCATTAAGCCCGTTACCCTCTCCCAGCAATCAACCCCCCGTTGGTTCGGGCCCAGTGTATGGGATAACTCAATTGTCTCCTTCAGCACCTGCATATACTGGACAGTATCAGCCTATGCCTTCTCCTTCTGGTCTTTCAATCAGTAGCCAGAAGGAACACCAGTTTCCTGATAGACCGGGACAACCAGATTGCCAGTATTTCATGAGAACAGGAGATTGTAAATTTGGATCCTCATGTAGATACCACCATCCACCTGATGTTACTGCATCCAAAACAACTGTTGTGCTTAGCCCTGTTGGTCTCCCTATTCGTCAGGTAGCATTCCTTGGGGCTTCTTTGTGTTTCTCTGTACCAAATTGAAAAACTAAAGTTTGAATAGGAATTATTCCAGCAAAATTGTAGCATTTTCTAGAGAAGTGAAAATATCCGAGGGACATATTTAAATATTTTGGCAGTGGGTTTTCTCTTGATATGTGAATTGTGAGATCTCTCTTTCTTTGCATCCTCAAAAGCTCTCAATCCATGCTGTCAATGCAACTTATTCTGCTATATACTTCTGCAAATTATTTCATGTAGTGTGTGAAAGAGATGTTTGAAAGTGTCTGGTATATAGATGTAGAAGAGGCACATAAGCTATCCCTTTTTTTCTTTGCAATTGGATATTTTTTAACATTAAACACTCGACAAAGTTGATTCTGTCTTTCATCAATCATGTCAGCAATTTTGTTGAGGTCTTAATTCATGTTCAATTATGATTTCATATTGAAAGATATAAACGTTTATATATTTATTCATCCATATAGTATCTTGTACAGAGTGCAACTGTATTTTCTTTTGTCTGCCTGTGGGTGTTCTGTTAGAAGGCAATTTTGAATGATTTTGTCCCCCGTATTTGTACGTAAATTTATTGATTTCAAGTAAGCATCATAGTTGATGCCAAAATATGTTTTGCTTCTCTCCACGGTCCCAATATTCTAGTCCTCTTGCACGCATTGATAATGAAGATGATTATTGAAACATGTGGTTCCTAGTGAGCGGAGTTATTTTTAAGCTTCTATTGTCCCTTTTGCTGCCTTAGACTATTTATTTTGTTATTATTATTATTATTAATTTTTTGGTTCTAGCATTATTTCTTCAGGCTTTATGCCATTTTGGCTGCAAGATTTGTTTTCCCTTGCTTTTAAAAGTTGCACATCTGTTTCTTGGTTGTTAAGATTCCAAATCATTGTCAATACGCTGCTCAATGAGTCGTTTTTGTTTGGTTAGTTCCCCTTCTCCTGTTGTTTTACCCAATTATTTTTGTTCGTAATTTGACATGTTTATCTGAAAATCAGGATGCTCCGCTTTGTACCCACTATGCACAACGAGGAGTATGCAAGTTCGGGTCTGCATGCAAATTTAACCATCCAATGGGAACGTTAAGTTACAGTCCATCAGCATCTTCACTTTCCGACATGCCAGTTGCACCCTACCCGGTTGGATCCTCCGTTGGTACGCTAGCTCCATCATCCTCATCGTCAGACTTGCGTCCTGAACTTTCTTTGGCATCCAGTAAGGACTCTACTTCATCCGCCAGAATGTCTTCCTCAATGAGCACTTCTAGCGGATCAGTTGGTTCAACATTTTCAAAGGGCAGTTTTGTTTCCCATTCGAGTCTCCAACAGTCCAGTCAGAATCCTGGCTCGTCAGCTGGTAGCATTAGCACCACCAGTGCAGAATCACGCCCGTCAAGCTAAGCTACACCAAAACGTTTCTCATTCTTCTTTTTCATAAAATTTCCTCAACCAAAGCATCATTTTTTTTCCTTTTTGGTGCAAGCCCTTAAACAGTGGCTTTCATATCTCACTTATCATGGTTTCACAATTAAGTCCTCCTAGCATACAACCCAACTCTGTTTATTTCCGTGTTCATATAAACTTTATATTTTGGCTATTCCTTCCTTTTATCTCGAATAACCAATGGCCAACCCCATCAAAAAATTTTAGAAACCCCCATATATAGCCCTCCCAAAAATTGCTCATGAATAACCACGAAAATCTTGCAGTTGTGTTAGGCAAATCTATATCCAATCCAGCTCTTCACTTCAAAAAAAGAGTTTGTTGTGTTCATTACGCTCCAGTCTCTTTCGAAAACGAAAGATCAATTCCACGGTGCTTGTCCCTTTACACTGACCGTGTTTTCATGTCTATCCCTCTTGATTTTTCTTTTTCATTTCGGAGCAAGCTTCCGATTCAACTTAGGAATTGAGGCTCTTGTCTCCACTTTTTCCTTTTTCTTTTTTCTTTTTTCTTTTTTTTTTTTTTTTGGGTTCAAGGTCAATTCAGAAAAAATAGAAGCAAGTAAGTCAGAGACCACAAAAAAGGAGGCATCAAAAGAATGCTTACTTTATAATGCGGTTAGATACATGGTATGTTGTGGCAACTGAAATGCTTGACCCTGTTTATTGATAAATTTTTATTATGAAATACACAAATATATATATATATATATATGAACAAGTCTTTTACTCTGCTTTGCTTGCTTTTGCTCTATTAATCCCCAAACATTAGCTAGATTTAAGGAAAGGAAATAAAGTCTTCAAATTGATTACAGTTTGTATTCTTCATTCATGGCTTGTAAAGAGCTCAAATCTTGTTCAACGACATGAAAGCAATAATTATGGCTTTCATCATTATGATCATTTGCTTCATTCAAGCTGCTTCTCAGAATATATTGGTCATTTTCATAACTGGGTCTCTCTCTTTTTTTTTTTTTGTTTTTTTTGGGTCACTTTTTGCCAACTATTTTCACTACATGACAACTTTGAGTTGAGAAAGAAGCTCGAGGTATAATGACAATTGACAGAAAAAGAAGCTTGCTGAAATATAGGTTTGAGATGAAATTTTTATGTTGAATTTGATTAACTTTTTAAAAATTAATTATAATTTTAGTTAAACTTAAAAAAAAGGACAAAAATTGAGATGAAAAATGTAGGTTCATACTTGCAATCCAAATGCATGAAGCTATCCGATAATTCAATTATTGCCTTCAACTGCTATAGAAGTAAAACTTCTTGTTTTTGGTAATTAGCTAGAGATTTCACAAATTCCAGAAGACTGAACAAATTAAGATTCTCTGACGTGGAAGTGTTTTTGTGGTGTCGAACTTGGTATGGAATATGTACCTTGGTTTCTCATTATATATAGATATTTATTATATAGAATATAACTCCTCAAATTGGAAAATTCTTGTACGGACTAGTGAATTTTCGAAAGGTCAATTTTACCTATCGGCTTATTGGAAATATCAGCTGAATCTTGAGTCCAAAAAATATTCTCAGCAAACTAATCATGCTAGTGTTGGACCAAATGAAGAAAAACGACAATGAAACTAACCATGTCAGTTGGGCCACAAAGATCATGCAATGGATACTTGCAGATATATGCAAAGTAGAAAACCATAAAATGCCCACTTGAAAATGCCCTCTCATATTTTGCCCAAGTTGTCTTTTTTGACACATTTTCCCATGTTCATGCACTAAAAAATTTTCCTTTTGAATAAGAAATATCCCAAGCAAAAAAGTTTATTCAAAATTTGCATGGCAAAAGTTACAAGAGCCTTTCTTTTTCCGATATTTTAAACTACCTAGTAGGGAGCTCAAAATATTTAATATCATAATATCTTGGGGCTCAAATCTAGGAGGACCTTACTGGCTTTAAACAAACATTCCACTATTTGAAGTGGATAAGGCAAATTTACTAAAGTTGGAAACTTCAAATGGTTTATTACTCTCACAGTTAAAAAATATGTAGTACTCAAAGAGTTTTAGCATCATGACCCTAGAAGCTAGCACCAAATGAGTGGTACAAAATACCAAAATAATAATAATAATAATAATGATGATGATCATAAGTTTAAGAAACGACAACAAAACAACACTCAATGAGGTGTTGATCCTATACTCCTCAAAAGTTGGGACTATGGATTTAATGCAATCACGCCATGCTCCTATACTCTCACCCTCTATATGCATAAACATATATATATATATATATATATATTTATAGGGAGAAGAATTTTTGGACAAGGTCATCACAAGAGAATGTTTATGTCAACATGGCTTTGGCACCGACCTTTGAGACTTCAAACTTAACCCTTCACCACTCCGAAAAGTCAACGAAGAAAAAATATATACAAAGACTATTCATTATAGAGGGAATGAAATGAGGTGTCGTTGTTTGCATAATTTGTGAAGATAATAATATGAGATCATAGCTGAAAAGAAAATGCAGTAATATATATATATATATATATTATCCATAACGAGCTAAGAAAGCACTACATATATCAGGTGAATATTACACTCTACCATGACAGAAAAACTTGCTGCATTATAAAAAAGCCTTGTTAAACTGCAGTACACATTCCAAATATCTTTCTTTTTTTTTTTTTCCCTTGTCAAATTTGGAAGTTGGAAGGTTTCTGAGGTAATTACACAGAAAATGTAACCCCAGGCTAAAAAAGAAAGAAGAAGAACAAGTGCATGGCTATGAAAAGTGGAGTAACAAGTGCACCTACAGATGCACATGCTATATATAACTATAAATATAAATATATATATATATATATATAGTATAGATAGATATACTCAAAAGAATGAGTGTCCCAAGTCAACTACATCACCAAAAGGAGGAACAGATGGAGAGCAAGACAGAGAAGAAGTGGCTGAAGGCATTAAGCCGTAGATGGGGTCGTCCATGATTGGATAAAAACCTCCCATGCACCCACTTTCTTGCATCGAAGTGTTGGAACTACTGCTGATCACGGCCGAGAGATCACCAGAGCTCAAATCCCAAGACGACTGCTGATAATTATCCCAAAATCCCAGGTTATAAAACTCATCCAAACAAGGAATAGCCTCTCCATGATTTGAGGGGACAGTAGTAGTAGAAGTATCTGGTACTGCACTGGTAATTTTGGCTTGATCACTTGCTTTAGGAGTTGATGGTGGGTTTAAGCAGTTGTCAGGAACAATGCAGCCCAAGTAGCCTGAGTTGTTGGAAATGGAATCATCATTTGAGAGAAAGAAGAAGTTATTTTCATCATCATGATTATGATGATTATGATGATGATGATCAAGATTTGGTGATGACCCATTTGAGGTTTGAGCAATAAAAGTGTCGTGATGATGACAAGTGGCAGGCTGAGGTGGTGTGTTTTGATTGGTGGGGTGTTTAGTAGGAGTGGTGGTGGTGGTGGTGGTGCTGCAGATGAACTGCGAAGGTGGCAAGAGGGAATGGACATCAAAGGGGCTGAGAAGGGTGTGGAAATTGTTGTTGTGGTGATCTGTGTAGACGAAGTTGGTCCTTGCTTGTGTGCCTTTCATGGACAGGGCTGCTCTGTCATAAGCAAGAGCAGCTTCTTGGGCGGTGTCAAAAGTCCCCAGCCAGTGTCGTTCTTTTGTTGTCGGGTCCCGAATCTCGGCGGCGTATCGCCCCCACGGCCGCCTTCTCACGCCGAGGAACCTCCCCGGCTCGGCTTGCTTTCTTCTCCCTCTTCTCTCCCCGGGTTGTGTTGGAGATGTGTTGCGTTGGAGTATGGCGAAACCCAATTGAGACTGGCTGGTTTCGTAGCCTCTCAAGGGTTTATCAAAGGTTTTGGATGTAGACATGGCTAAATCAAAAAAAAAAAAAAAAAGACAAACAAAAGTGATATATATATATATATATATATTTATGTCTCTAATCTAAGCTGAGATGTTGCTTGTTTGGTTGAAATGAAAACAGAACGAAACCACAACAACAACTTTAGACAGAGTGAAGAGAAGTGAGAAATTGAAGTGTGTATAGAAGTTGTTTGCAAGGGAAGTCTTTTAAAGACTCTGATTTGATCATGGACAGCCAGAAAAGGACATCTCAGTTGTCATTCTCTGGAAGGCCATATTTTTTTGTCTTTTTTTTTCCAACCCACTTTTTTAAATATAGTACTTTTTTTCAATTCATTTAATCAAGTACATGCACATTTTTCGTGAGGTAGATCAATCACAAGGATCTTCAATAAAAAAAATTAAGTGGATTATAAGTGGATATCATTAAATTATATTTTTCAAATAATCATTAAAGAGAATTCATATATACTTATATATCACTCAAAATTTTCATTTAGTAAGATACAAATAACATCTTACCGATATCATATTTTTCTTAATATGACGCAATTCAGATACCCCAGTTATAAAAAAATTTCACCTATTTCTTTCTAGTCTCTATTTAATCCTAAGCTAGAACTTTCTGAGGTATTACTAACTATGCTGATATCATATTTATTTGCAACAGTCACTTTCTTTTCCCCCAAGTTCCAAATTCCAATAGGAGCCTAAATATATATTAACATATATAAATATATTAATACCTATATATTTTTTTACTGTTTCTGAAACTAATATAACAACAATAATTTACTGTTCTTACTATCTTATATTAATGAGATAAATATTACATCATGCAAAGGTAAGGCTATTGGGATTTGTTAAAAGATGGATGAATTTGAATCTTATTATTTGATCAGATCACGTGCATAGCTATTGACTAGCCTAATCTAAAGATTAATCTAACCAAAAGTGAAGTTAACTGGGTTTTTGGGGCATTTTAAACATTGTTGAAATGAAATCATGGTTACGAAAGAATCCAATTTTCATGTTGGAATGTCAAATTTTGCCAGAAGAGAATTTTAAAAAAATGGAGAAGAAAATAAAAGGAGATGAAAGGAAAGGAAAACAGCTGCGTGGCATTTGTCTGCTTGTATTATATTATTCCTAGGAAGTCTAAAATATTTGAATTTTTTGGAGCACTTAATATTTGGGATGTGTCTTTATTGTGTATGTTTAGTGTTACTTTTTCTAATAACATGCACATGTAAAATCCGCATTTTATGCAAAATAAGTGAATGGAAATTCTTTCCAACTTTCTTTGTCTGCTTCATGATTTTCCAAGGGAGCAGTTAGGATTTATCTAAACCAAGCAAAAAACCACACATGAAAAAACAACTAAAAAATACATTTTTTTTTTCCTATTAAGAATTTCCCTGTTCTTCATCATGGAAACAAAACAACTCCACAAAGAGGAATGGCTCTCTCTCTCTCTCTCTCTCTCTCTCTCTTTAATAATCCGTGTTTTGTTGGTTTATTTGCCCTCTTGATTGTTTTTATTGATATTTCTTTTTCTGTACTAGGAGTCTAGAGGTACTTGGCTAATCTGGTATACACACGTATATAAATATATGTGCATATAAATATATATATATATATATATATAGCACTTGTTGACCTCAGTCTATATGCTAAGATATATAGACTCAGATTAATAGTGTTTCATTCAAGTCTCCAAGTGGGTTTCACATGCCACGATTAAATAGTTAAAAAGATTAATCAAGCATGCTATATTGGATATGATATACACAATCCCAAATGATTGAGTGATTCCTTCTTTTTTTAACGTTTTTTTTTTTTACCCCATCATTTTTTGATAAGAATATTCATTCTTCGTTGATATAATTTTAAATTCAAATCGGTCCCATCATATTAAACAAGATATATGATCAATACACTTTCTGAGAAATTCTTATATCACGTAAATATGTACTATTTTTCATGACTATCCCAATACGTCAATTTAAATAGGATCAAAGTGATAAAAATTCGAGGAAGGATTTATACTGTAGAAAAAGGTATAGAGGCCATTCCATTTTCTGATATTAAAGGACCTTGAAAACAACCTCATAAGTAAAATCTTTTCATGGGAAAAGATATCAGAATGAAATGAGGCCTGAGAAATGGGTCACTGTTGGGTCCTGTCCTCCCCAAAAGTTACAAGGAAAGGTAAGGTCAAAAGGCAATCAAAAAGCTTTGGAAAACACTTGTGAAAAAAAAAAAAAAAAAAAAAAAGCATGGTGGATCAAACTGCCCAAACAAAAACCTATATGTGGGACATCTATACATTTTATTAGCACTTCTCATAGTTTTTTGGGTTTTTTTAAAATAAATTTTTTTCTTTTTTTAAGTCCTTTTTTTTTTTAAATTTCCATTCCCTTTTGATTAAAACTTAACGTGCCTAAATGGCCTTGGGAATGACAAAAAAAACTAATGATAGGCAAATGGGTCAACCTCTTTTCTGGTCTTTTAGCATTTTTGTCCAAATCCTGCAATCTTTGTCACTGGTCATTGTCACGGCTTGTTTGTTATAATTGTATAATGGACCAAATAAACCTAAAATAATTGGAGAAAAAGTGAGAATTTCAAATGGGAGCTAAAAAATTATACATATATACACACACACACAAATATATATATATAGAGAGAGAGAGAGAGAGAGATATTGCAAGCAAGCACCTTACTATTAAAAAATGTTGTTCCTACTTCTCTTTCTGCTAAGAATGACATGGTATCTATGACCCTTGACTCCTCCACTAAAGATTTCAAGGGCAAAAATAATAATAATAAATAATAAAAAAGAGAGATAGAATTGGTTTCATTAGACCCCATCTTAATTATGGAAAATGTGCATGTAGAACATGGTATCATGATGAATTCATGTGATTGAAAAATAGTAACATCAAAACAAAAAATTTATGATAATCCATGAAAAACATTAGGTATTAATTTCATTTGTATATAAGAATGATAAGTTCTTAAAATAGCTAAAAATCCAAAGAAACACACAGAAAATATCAACGGGAGATTAAAGAAAAAAAAAAGGGTGATGAAGTGGGAAATATGCCTTCCTTTGGTTGGAAGGTTTGGTGTAAAAGTTTTACCACTTGAAGAGGGAAAAAGGCCAGTCAAGTCCTCTTCTGAAAAGGTGTGTGAGCTAGTTGGATTGGAAGACTAGCTTAAAAGTACTTGCATTTCCCCAACACAAACTGGGATTGCTTCAAAACCCACCAAAAAATTTTATAGAATTTACAAGATGGGGTCGGGGCTCTCTCTATACGCGCGCGCAAGAGTTCTCTTATGCAATACTTATACAAATCGGCATATGTAACTTTTTACGTATATGTTTAACAAATTAATTGATTTTAATGTAATATTTTTCAGTGAGACGTGTTTTTTACACTAATAATTTTTACTAATCCATTATATAAGATTATAAATAAAGAATTACATATAAATCAATAAGTAATTATAAGAAATAAAATTAAATGTTACAAATATCATTTCTGTCCCGTTGTCTCCCTCTGCTTTCGTCTAGTCTATATATATGTATCTTATTTATTTTTATTTTTATTTTTTAAAATTTCCCTTTTCAAGATTAAACTGACAGGGGACTTTTTGGGTCAGATGGGAATTTTGCACATTCTCCAAAACAGGCACACACACATGCCTTTTTCTTAGAGTTAAAGGACATCCGGGATTTAGGGAAAAAGATTAAAATGTGTCTTTCTCTTATGACTTTGGACTTTTTGACGAGTGAAATCAGAGAAAGAAGAAAGAACCAAAACAAAAAAAAAACAAAGGACAAAAAAAAGGGGTCTTGATTTTGATATTAGTGGTCTTTATATCCAAGAAAAAAAATTATGCACTTTAGGCTCTAAAAATTGTCCCCCTGTTTGATCTAAGCCTTTTGTGGTTCCGCAACTTACTTTTCTGGTTATTATAAAACAACACCAGGCTCTTGTCCTTCCACTAAAGCAATTATGTGTTTGTACAATACGAATTTGAAATCGTCACATATCTAATCCTATTAAAAAGTACGATACGTTAATAAAATTTGATTAAGATCTAATTATTCAAAATTGTAACATATTTTCATAAGTTTTTTCATACCTTATCACATAATTTTCAAATATATAGAAAAAAAAAAAAAAAAGAAAGAGACCACTTTTCGGTTCTTGATTTTTATAATGGTATTAATATATGAGGTGCAAATTGTCTAGGTAATTGAACATGATTTGGCTCTCTCTCTCTCTTTTTTTTTTTTTTTTGGGGGTCATGTGGAATGATATGATTGATTCTAATATAAGCTTATTAGTGTGGCAGACCACTGTCCTAATTATTTCTAATTATGCAATTGAGACCAACTTTTTAGTGAGGGCAAATCCATGCTTTCTAGCGTTGGAAAGAAAGACTGTCCCTGTTTTGGCCTTCCAAACTTGGCCCTATTATTTTATGCAAAGTGTTCCCTTTTTTTTTTTTTTTTTTTTTTTGGGGTTTGATTCTTCAAAAGAAGAAGTAAACACTAGAATGAATAAGATTCCCACTTACTCTCATTGTTCTCTATTTTCCTCCTATAAGCAATGATAAAAAAGGATTCAATTCCCGTCGTGTTGAATCCTCCCCATTACATATTTATACTAAATGGACTTATGTGGCATCCACTATTTTGTGAAGTATCGGAATTTAATCTCTATTGCTACAAAGTTTTTTTATAATAAAAAAATTCCGAAAAATGAGTTTTGTAATGAACTAGAAAGTTTTTTTTGTAATGAACTCTTGCAAATACAAGTCTATGAATTGCTTTATAATCGTTAAATAAGTTTTTTAATAATCTGATTTAATGAGTGTTCGCGAAAAAAATTACTACTCTTGCAAATAGAAGTCTATAAATTGCGTTACAATCATTAGATGAGTTTTTTTAATGATCTGATAAATTAGTGTTTATGATAAAAATCTATAATATCGCATAACAGGTTCTATATATAGAACAAAAAAAGAAGTCAGTAGGTCTAAACTCCCTTCTTATACTTATTTACAGTTGTTTGTTTGGTATGTTAATTTGAGTTAAGATTTTTAAGTTGTAATAGTAATTTTTGTTGACTTTTTAGATAAGACAAAAAACTTTTTCAAAAAAGACAAAAAATATTTTAAAAAATGATAAAAATTTTAGTTTAAACTCATAGTTTGAACTTTGTATTCAAACAAGCACTTATTGTCAGTTTTGGAGGGCATTACAAATTAAAATTGAGAAAAGTAAAAAAAAAAAAAAAAAAAAACACAAAACCGGATTCGAAGCTGGTTAAATGTCAGGCAACCAATGGAAACTTGCCACGCAACCTTGACAAACCAACCAAAACCTAGTACGCGATGCCCAACAACGAGGCAAATAGGAGACGTGACACGTGGACACTGTTGCCACGTAATCCACACCAAGGAGGAGTGATCCAATCTGGACAACACCAGATAACTTCCGTACGCTTTTACTGACGTCATTCTCACGACGTTTTGTGTCGGTGACGTGGCAGATGGCGATGATCCACTACAGTCGTACGTATTGTTAGATTTTTACACGTTCTTCAATTATGGCCTACGTGTCAAGAGCATGGGAACAGTTGATACGAGGTTAGATGTACGGCTGTGATTTGATGGGCGGGGAATGGAGATGATCGAGAAGCAAAACAGTGAAAGTGAATCTGGAGGAGAGGGAGTGGTCAAAGATTGAATTATACGGACGGTTGGATTAAGATTGGACGGCTGAGAAGTGAGGTTTGAGTGTGACCCTTTTGTCCTCTTTTGGTCCTTGTTTTAGGGCACAAACTACGAGATTTGTTCCCACCGGCCACGTAAAATTTTGATCCTCTCTTCTTTTTCCTCTTAATTTGGGAATGTAATTATTTAGATGTCTCTTTATATATTGTATTTAACTTTAATGTATATTTATTTAACTATATTCTATTAGTCATTCTAATATATATTGTGCAGAGATAATATATAATATGAATGATAAAATTAGATTAACAAAAATAGATGAATAGCAAAAGAATAGATCTATTAGTCAAAAAATATTTATATTAGAATAGAAAATATAAGATATCCAAATACATATTATATTGTATTGCGATGTAGTAGAGAATGAATGTGTCTTTTAAACGTAACATAAGAGTTTATGATCCAACTGACAAAGAATGTGAACCCCTATTTGTGGGGGAAAAAAAGTGGAGAAAAAGAGAAAAAAAAAATTTTTAATATGCAAAATTTATTAAATATAAAAGGAGGGAAAAAAAAATCTTGCAATAAAAAAATAACATAAATGTGATTGAAAATATAATCTAACAATAATATTGCATTAAAGGTGCAAATTACGAACTCCAATTCAAAAAAGAAGATAACATAAATATGATTGCAGGTATATATATAATCTAGTAATAATTTAATATTTGACTCTATTTTATAAGATATAGAGTTCAAATACTCTATTTTTTTATCTAATAAAATAATAATAACAGTAACGACAAAATCCAGAGGACATTGTAAGACCAAACAACAGTGAAAGTTACAGATGACAACTAGTTGTGAACGACTATAAAAAAACAACAAAGGTAAAATATGCAACTGCGATAATTGAAAGGTAAACGGCACAAAAATAAAGGCAAATTATTTATAAAAAAAAAAAAAAAAAAAGCCCATTTTAATAATAAGAAGTTTATTCCACTAAAATCTGTATAAGTTTACCTCAAATAATAATAATAATAATAATAATCTATAAGTTCTACTCTTGTAAGAGGCTCAGCTCCTATATGCTGCTAATCCAAAATGTTAGGGATAGGGTGTAAAAAATTTATTTTATTATTTGTTTATTAGCTCCTAAATATGGCTATAACTATTTAACTTCAAGACTTGACACGTGTCTGTTTTTACATATTAAAGTTGAAAGGTAAGATAAAACAAGATCCGTAACTTAAGAGAATTTTTATTAAAAATAATTCCATTGAAAATTTGATGAAAGTGGGCCGACAAGAAAAACTTAACAGTTACGAAAATAAATAAAATTTAGGAGTCACTAACACATGTTGAAGTTCTGACGGAAAAATCACAAGTAGATGAGGTTAAAAAAAAAAAAAAATTTGTTATTTCTTCTTAAATGTTTTCTTCAGTTAGTACGATAATCGGTTGTCAAAAATTTTTTTTAAAAAGCCGACATTTGTATTATTTATGTTGAGGATAAATTAATGCCTCATATACAGTTTTGATTTCCTTTTTTAATCAAATAAAGCATCTTTTCCTCATTATTTTTTAATTCGTAGATGAAAGATGAAACATTTTTCCAAAAAACAAAAAAAAAAAGGACGAAACAGATGGACAAGGAACAAACGACATAACAACTGATAGACGACGTAAAAAAAAGAGAACAAGTAGGAACGACAATGAACTATACAAACGGCAACAACAAACAAACGACAGCAAAAAAAAAAAAAAAAAAAAAAAAAAGAAACAATAGCAATGTAAAACGACATAAAATGCACAAAAACGACATGAATTTCAAAAGTATTGTTAAAAAGTAAACGTCAAAAAAAAAAAAAAAAAAAAAAATCGACAAGAACTCAAGCACAAAATCCACAACACCTTTCATAGTCTGATAGTCCCTACATTACATTTTTCGGAAGGAAACAATGAATTCTCATTTGGAAATCCATTAGTTTCAATGCATCCTCTTTCCAAACTTGCCATTCAATGTCCTTTAGCTCCGTAACTCGCCGGTATCTTTTTCGAAGCAAGAACTGGTGAAAAAGCCTCAAGTCTCAAATGCTTCATCTTCATAAACACGTAAGAACAACTATGAGTTGGCGCACTGTTATTTGAGCGAAAGTATTTACATTTCTGACCCAGACACCGTTGATATCTAGTCAGTAGCCACACTCTTACTTCGGCCTAGCCAACAACCACTTCACGCCAGCTTCAATTATTGTCGGCCCTTACAACAAGTATCAAAAACATTTTGTACTTTAAAAAGTCTGAGCAACTATAAGATCAAAAGTCCAGACCACAATCGAAAGAAATGGTCTAATATTTTGAGGTAATATAGCATTTTCTTGAAACATTTTCGTAGAAAAAGCATTTGTGCATAGATGGTTGTGCTAGCTAGTGTACGTAAATGCATACGTGAGAAACACTGAGAACCATAGGAAACGGTATCAACCAAAAGAAGATCGAAGGATAAATGTAGTTAATAATTCATGCGCACCTGTTATGGTAGCAGCTATGCTTTCAATATTTATGGCAAAGTCACTTGTACAATTACCTCCGAGCTTAAAGTAGTCGGAAACCATCTAATGTTTACAGCTTGAATTACTGAGTGCCAACGAGCAGACACGCGCACCAAAAAAACAAAAACAAAAAGAAAACGGTAAGCATCAGTACTCTTTTTTATTTTTTTATTTTTTTTTTCAGCTGTTTTAGTTATTAACAAACCAGCAGTCGTTGTACCTGTTGTATGGTTGATGAGTAGAGTAATAAGAGGTGGTTACTTCCATTCGGCCCATTTGATCGACTCTGCGGACCTTTTCATTTTTGATGAACCAGAATTGTCGGCAGAATCATGCCACACCAACTCCATCTAGAAAATATACACGCAATCAGAAGTCGGACATACAGTCACACTCAATGAATACCAAAAAAAAAAAAAAAAAAATCTTGCAAAATAATTTGCCATGAGAAAATTTTTACAAGATAGAAGGATAAAAGATGTTTCTTTTCCCCCAATCAAGACGGGAGATGGGGAGCGAGACGTCACATGGTGTGAAATTGGGCCCAACAAGGGATAGAAGCTTGCAAATGAACAAGAAATAGAAAGCAGCGTACCTCTCCAACAATTACTGTGTCACCTTCCTTCACACCAAGTTTAATGAGAGATTTGTTCACACCGCAAGCTTCTAGAACATGCTGAAACCTTCTCTCAGAATCCACATATCTGCTTAAGTATTGATCATCAGTTTTTCTTTTTCACAGTATGAATTGCAAACGGCAACCGGACAGCAGTTTATTCCAAAAACGTCTAATGGAGAATCAAATCATAATCATTATTGCCATCAAACATAACAGCCACACAAATTTTAGCATCTAGCTTTTCGCTTCTCATGAGATGGTGATAATAATGACGGTTATGAACCTACCGCCAATTTGTCATCTGAACAAAACGCTGCAACCCAGCTCCTACAACATGCCAAGTATTTGTACTGCTGTCATGAGAGATCTCAAACTCATTAATTGAGGCAGTTCTCTGTTTACGCACCATATCAGCTACGTGATTCAAATTGTTCTGATCTCCCAAACCTGAAATGCTGAGACCTGGCATCAGAATATACGAGTACTCAGAAGAATCAACAGCCTACATGAATCATGCACGGAGCTTCACGTGTAAATGAAGTTTTTTGAAGATTTAGCAAAGAAATAAAGTAAAACTTCAACCATTGAAATCCTCTTCGGCTGCTTTTCTTTCTTGAAGAAGCTTGTATGCAGCACGGATGACATCATGAGTGCCCTCCCTTTGCACTGCACTCATGCAAATGGCTCAATTCCACGAGCTTGTAGACCATCCTTGAATGAAGGCCAGTTCTCACGTGCCTCAGGAAGGTCCATTTTGTTAAAAGCAACAACAAAAGGCTTTTCGGCAATTTCAGGACTAAACAATTCCAACTCCAGACGAACTGCATCAAACTCGAATTCTGGCTGTTGGGATGAGCCGTCAACAACGTGTACCTGAGCTTCCAAAATAATAGGTCCTCTTAATATACTCAGCATAATCGCCCTCAAAAACATTATTGCGAAGCACGTGCTAGTCAAGATGCTAAACAATACATTTTATTTTATCATGAAGCGTCAAATGGAACTAGCTAACGCTGAGGCAACTAGTGGATCAAGGCAGAAGCTCATACCAGAGCAGAACATCTTTCGGTGTGCCGTAGAAACTCATGACCTAAACCAAAACCACGGTGTGCTCCTTCAAGTAAACCTGGCAGATCTGCGGCAACTATAGTAGAATCGTAATCAAAAGAAACAACTCCCAGATTAGGCAATAAGGTTGTGAAAGGGTAATTTGCTATTGCTGGCTGCGCAGCACTGATAACACTCAGAAGTGTGCTTTTCCCAGCATTTGGAGCACCGACTATTCCAACATCTGCAACCAGCTTTAGCTCCAGCTCCAACCACCTGATTAAGAATACTATTATTTCAACTGTTTGTAAAGCTACCGGACTCACCCAAAAACATTATTTACCAGTTGATCCAACAGTGGAAATGGAAAGGGTAAATACATCCAACTAACTAAAAATGATATATTGTTGCAAATTCTAATCATTTGACGTAAAAGATACAGCTAAAATTTTCCAAATCTCAAAACCAAAATTCTCAATACAAGAAACACAATTAAAAAGGTCTCCTTTCAGCAAACATCAAAGTGCTTTAAATCCATTCTTGAAGGGCTAACTAAACATGCTTAATTTCATTTCAACTGAGATTTGAGCTCAAACTATTTCAGTAGAACATGAATAAACTACACTAAAATTGTTAATGTGGAAGTGGACTGAAACACGAATATAACAAACGAAGAAAATAGAAAGATTCTGTGGCTAAAAGATTCAAGCAGCAACAAACACGATTGAAACATATAAATCATGCTTAGAGCAAAAGGAACTGATTTAGCACCATCTAGTAATAACGAGGAAACAAAACCACTAAATTGACTGCAGAATAACCAAAAAAAAAAAAAAAGGCTCACATTTCCGGACCCTCTTCGCCATTCTCCGCAATCCTTGGCACCTTATTCATCCCCGACTTGAACGACGCATTCCCTCTCCCTCCTCTCCCTCCGGGCAACAGCAAAGCCCTCTGTCCCGGATGCAACAACTCCAAAAGCACCTCCTCTTTATCAGCCTCTCTGATCACCGTCCCCGGCGCCACCTTCACCACCACATCCTCTCCCTTAGCCCCGGCCTGCATCCTCCCCTGCCCATGGCTCCCCCTCCCCGCCCGAAAATGGACACTATTCCGGAAAGGCAACAGCGAATTCATCGATCCATCGACCTCGACATACACATTCCCACCTCGCCCGCCATCGCCACCCGACGGACCTCCCATCGGCACATACTTCTCCCGTCGGAACGCCACCACGCCATTGCCACCATTCCCTGCCTTCACATAGATTTTCGCTCGGTCGAAACACCGCATTACCGCCGGGACACCCTTCTCCTTTACATTTATTTCCTCAAATTCACCCTCATTACTGGAGAATTCGATCGTTTCGCCGTCCTTAAACCCTAAACCCTCCCAATTAACATCGTCTTCTGCTCATCCTCATCCTGGTCTTCCTCTTCACCGTCTACTTCAAAGATTTCAAATTTACCGTAATTCATCTCCCAATTAGCTTCTCCACCATTTTCTTCACTTCTCCTTTCTTCTTCTTCGTCTTCTTCGTGGTTAAATCGTCGATTTCGCGGCGAATCTCCGTCGCCGAGCTTGATTCGGAGAGCTTAATCTCAGAGGCGAACTGGTATGAAGAGGAGTCGAAGGAAGGAAGAGAAAAGTCCTCTTTGGGAGGCAAGCGAGTGTAGGTGGTAGCTTCGGAACCGACGGAGGAGAGCTCTTTGGCGGTCGTAGGAAGCTTCAGCTGAGGAGCAGGGCTAGGTTTCCGAGGTCGGTGGTGCTTCTTCTTCGGAGGAGAACCGCCGGGGTTGCGAACCCGAGGTCGAGACTGGGCGTAAGGACAGAAGCATATGGATATGGACGCCATGGAAGCAGAGGAGAGAGAGAGGAGAACTTCAAGAGTTCTATTGAGGTTTTGGATTTGGGTGGGAAAATGAAAGCGGGAAGTTTGCCACGTGTCCGCAGATTTTGTTCTCTTATACGACGGCGTTTTGATGGAGACTTTTTGTTTTCCTTCCCGTTTAAAAGAGTTTTATCGCAGTTCTACTTATTTAAAAAATTTTGTAAATAATCAATTTTTAAACACTTTATCCAAAAAAACATGAAGGAATTTTTTTTTTAAAAATAGCCATTGACTCTTAAAATGTTGATAAATTCATTAGTCGCTCATTGATGGAATATTTTTATATATTAAAAAAAAACTATTTTCTTAATTTAATAAAACTTCATACATTTTATTAAAAAATACCTTAAAAATGTCATTTCCTCACATATTTTTTTTTCTTTTTTTAATCTTGTCGATTGCGATTTTTTTAAGACAAAAGTTTCATCCCCCAGCATTTGGGTTTTGTTAGAAAGCGCCGTCGAATTTTAAAATATAACAATATACTCAAAATTGCACCGAATGAGAGTATTTTATGGATGGAAACTGTCCATATGACATGTATCAAAGTTTTGTTAATTGAGATTTATGGATATTGTTGATAGGAGACACAAATCGATCTTCTTTTTGTTCAACATTTGATCTCAAAGACTTCGAAAAACAATACTATCTGAGAATGTAAAAACATTACTGATCACTTTTGAATTGAGCAAAAAATATATATATATATATATATCATCACCCCATGCCATGATGCAACCATGTAAGTTACAAGGCTCTTAGCCAATGAGTAGGTCATCTGTGTAAACGACATGAACAAGGTGAAAAAATAAAAACAGCTTTTATGTCTTGGACAAGCCAAGATTTTTGTGGACCTAAAATCAAAAAAATCTTTGCGGATCTTCATGGTTGGGGGAAGAGGAGGCAGAGAGTATCATGTGGGACAGAAGAGTCCAGGAGGCTCATGTATTCTTTAGTTCATGTTGCCTAAATTGTATTTTGTTTTCTATCCTTTTCTTTGTAGTAAAAAACTTCCTTTCTACATAAATATATTTATATTTTAATTTTTGTTGTATGTACTAGATTGTTATATTTATAAACCTAAAGTGATTCCTTAATCAGTTTTTAACGGTTTCCAAACTGTTGGTAAGATGTTTGATATCGACGATTTTATTAATGACTTGAGTTTATAAGAGAGGGTGGAACCTAACTGTTGAACCATGATTTTTTGTTTTGTGTTTTTTTTTTTTTTTTCATTTGTTTTTATCATAAGTTAAACTATATTGTATACTTTGCAAAAACTTCTTTTATTTTTTATTTAATTTTCATTCATTTTTTTGTTATCTATTCGTATTTTGTTATTGGATTCTTTCGGCAAATACTTTATACCCATAACTGGTTTATTTCGGTTTTCGAAGTTCAAGTTCAAATTACATGAATTTTAGTTTGTTTGGATTAAACTAAGTAAATAATTTGAGGGAATTAAAGCATGTTTAAATAATGTGGTGGTTACAGCTAGTAGGAATTTCATATACGACTCCACCATAAAATTAAGAGTTTGAATCCTCCACTGCTAAGCATAAAAAAGCAAAAATCTTTTTAAATTTTAGAATTAAATAATTCCATGGTGTAAAATAACAGAAGCTTTTTGTAAAATTATAAATTTTAGATTTTTTTTTTTTGTACAACTATCTTGGACCTAGGGGAAACAATCTTGTCCCTCACGAATTTAAGGCTATGTTCGACAGGAGGAATGGAGAGGAAAAGAGATAGAGAAAGTGAAGGGTGAATGATGAAGAGAATTGTATGAATCCTTTATGTTATTTAATAAGAAGAAGAGAGAGTTAAAATGATATATGAATAATTATTTTAAGATTACTATTTTGTCAATTTAATTATTAGTTAACTATATTTTTAAAGGGTAAAATAAATATTTCAAACTTAAAAGAAGGGATTTGATGGATCCTTCCATTAGTGGAAAGACCCACTTTTGTGAGCCCAAGATGAGAGCTCTTTTCCCTTCCTACCTCTCCTTCCTGTGGCCAAATGGACCCTAAGGCTATGTTTGGTTGGAAGGATGGAAATGGTATGAAAGATGGGGAAAATGAAGGATAGAGAAGATTATAATTTCCCTTCCTACTCTCCTTCCTCCAACCAAATGGACCCTAAGGCTATGTTTGGTTAGAATGATGGAGAGGGTATGAAGGATGGGAACATGAAGAATAGAGAGAATTATAAGAATATTTTATGTTATTTAATAAGAGAAAGAGAAAGTTAAAATAATAGGTGATAGTTTATTGTTTAATTACTATATAATCAATTTATATAATTTTTTAATAATTCTTTTTAGGGATAAAATAGACTTTTTATATAAAAAGTGATAGATTTATTAAACCCTTCTAGATTCAAATTTGTGGGTTTGGAGGGAGACTCCCTTCCTCCACCTTTCCACTCCCTCCCCGTCCTTCCATCTCTCCCTCCAACCAAATCTACCCAAAGCTAGCTCCGCCCCTAAGAGTGGACCACACTATCTCACCCATAATATATATGTCATTGACTATGCTCCTAAGGGGAAACAATCTTTTCACTATTACATAGTGACGCTCACATAAACCATCTTTTAATTTAATTTTTATACTATGCTTTTCATTTCATAAAATAACGCTTGAAATAATTTTGACATATGATTTCTAGCCCAAAAAAGGGTGAATTTTTTTTTTTTTGGGGACATATGATGGTTCGTTAGAAAGTCATATTTGCTTGTCTACTTTGGAATTATTTTTCTTCTGAATTCTCCTTTAGGGCCCTTAATTATTTTGACGACTTTCCTTCAATTTTTGTTTATTTTTTATTTTTTTCATTCCCTCCCGCCCCCTCCTTATGATTTATGGTCCGCATGTTCTCGTACATTTTTTTTGTCTTTTCAGTCGTTTGGCCAAGTGGGTACAGTGTAATTGACACCTTCGTTTACTAAGCTAGTCAAGTCATGAACCAAGCTTGATTTTTTATTTTTTATTTTTTCCCATTTTGGATCAATATCTTTTGCCATTCTCGGATTATCAGATCATTCTCATTTGTTGCTCAAACTTTCAAACCTCTTAATTTATTATCTGAATTTTCAATTTGTCTAACTTAATTAAATCTCCTTTGTTAAAAATTATGTTAAAAACATACATAAAGAGATGAAGTTAATTATGATCATATGATCTTAACTGTAATAGAAAGATAATGTGACTGCATTGTTTCATTTTTCTCCTTTTATTTTTAATTTAAATTGCAAAAAATACGATTAAATGAGACTAATTCAAAATTTAAAAAGCAAAAAGAAAATTTTTAAAATTTGATGAGAACAACATGTAATTAAAGGAAATTGGTCAGAATAATCATTTGGTCTTTTCTTGTTATATTTTTCCACTTCTCACAACTTAAAAAGGGGAAAAAAAAAATTTTGACAATAAAAAGTTGTTGGTAACTTTTTTTTTTTTTTAAACCTTAACCATAACAAGGTGATCCTTGTTGGTGGGTCCCACAGGTACTTACCTACCTTACCTGAACCCCTTAGATTCTCCAGGAGCAAAAAAGTTGGCCGTGCCAGTGCAGCTAGCAGTGTTCAAACACCCACTGCACTATGATAACTGGGGAGTGTCCACACAAACGTTTCGATTATTACCCCATGAAAGAGTTTTTTATTTTACATTTGTTTAATTAACTATTTTTATGAACCCTTGAACCTTTGATGCTAAAAGTTACTCATAGTTTCCATTCAAATTGGTATAATTGGGATGATATTTTAAAACATAAATAGAAGAGAGATAAAATTTATATGTTCGAAATGATTTGGAATGGAATATTATAAAAATTATCGGAAGGAGTAAAAATTTCATGTAAATGATTGAGTGGATTGGATAATGCAATAGTACTGATGCTTGTGGCATCACCTATCCTGATTATCAAAACTAATACAAAGTAGGTATTATCTGTGAATCTCATATTATAAGATCCGTTTTTTTATTAGTAAATGCGCTGAGCATTGTTAGTGTACTGTAATATTGTTTCATAGGATCTTGTGCGTGGTTGAATTTGGAAAATTTGGAAGCGGTTTTTTTAATAGGACGACCTAAAATCTTGGTGGCCCAATCCGAAATCATGAACGGATCTTACTGTGAGAAAGAGGGGACAAGGAATCTTGTGGGACAATGGTAGATGTGGAAGAATTGTTGTTGTGGTATTTGGTTACATGTTATATTGTCCTAGAACAATCAATGCCTAATCTGACCATATGGTCAGTGCACCTAAGGCAGAAGGGCAAATTGAAGTTGCTTCAAGATCTAGTCACTGGCTCATGGTTTAATTTTATGTGGTCTTTAGTAAAGTAAAATAAAACACATGGTAGTGGAGGAAAAAAAAAAAAAAAAAAAAAAAAAAAAACCAAGCATTTGTGTTGTGTCTTGCATGGAGGCAAATTCAACAACTGGGAACCAAAAAAAGTTTTTTCAGCCTAATGGCAAATTTCAAACCATGCCCTTTTTGTGGCATGTTCTGATTGAGCCAAACAGTACTAACAAACATTGAAATAAGGTCCTTCTCATATGTCATTTCACTAACAATCATGTCTAAAGGGGACTCATGAAATAGTAGTTTTTTGTTTTTTTTTTTTTTTTTTTCTGGTGGATTGTTATTTGAAATGAGTGGTGCTTAACGTCATTACTTACGTAATAGGTGGATCCTATATATAGAGTCTACATCTTAGACGTTTTTAATGGTGGAATCGGTCGTAATTTTCAACTGGAATCTTCAATTTCTATAACTAAACGTTTGAAATATCGCTATGGTGTCCTTAAATTTTGAGAAAAATTATATCTATATCCATACTTAATTATTGAAATTTACACATATATCCATGTCTAAAAAGAAACATTTTCCTATATTTTCTATAAGATCTCAACTAACAATATATATTCCAGTTTTGTCACCACCCACCCCATTCTAACTAGGAAATGGTGTAAGACACGTTGTTTGTACATCATAGTTAAGAATTAAATGTCCTAATTCTATATATAAGAGCAATAAAATCGCTAAAAAAAAAAAAAAAAGGAAGCAAGTAAATAGATTGAAGATTTAACAATAACTCATTCACGATATGGTTATGTCCACTTTTAACAGTTATATAATTCACTATGATAAAAATGAAGCTTATAAAAGAAAATCACACACATTTGAATTTCTCTACCTTTAAATGTTAATTCACACGTACTCTATGTGTGTATTTATTTATGCATGATTTTCTTCTTTTATGTAATGCCATGGTTTTCTTCCGTAGTGTTTACATTTTTTCTCGTGGCTAAGATTCCAGCTATATTGCATACTTCCTTACTTGAATTTCCTTGGCAATGCCTCTTTTTCCTTTCTTTTCTTTTTCTTTTTTCCCTCATTAGGAATTGTCTCGTGTCTATAGTTATATATATATTGAGTCTTGTGACTAAGATTTCTAGGGCACAAGATTTTGACACATGCTTCTTTTGTTTCCTTTCAGTCATTTCAGCTTTTGCATCCAATTCATTTGATCACAGACAAATTATGCAGCACAACTAGTACTGTTAAAACTATTATGCAAACTTTGCATCATCAAATTCAATCATTTTTTTTTTTTTTACATTTTTTGTTTGGAAATTATGGAGTTCATACAATTTCATGTACCACAATTTGGCTTCAACTTTAAATCTTCCCCAAAATATCAATTGAAAAAAAAAAAAAAAAAAAACCAAGATCAAGTTGTTAGTTGCTGTTGAAAATTATGAAACTTCCAACAACTTTTTTTTTTTGGGGGGGGGCTTCATTTTCGACTAAATAGTTGGCTTGCTAGTGTAATTGTGGCACTGCCTTCTCCCATGACTGTTGTTAGCGCCATTTCTTTCTCTTGAATCCGTTCGAGCTCGAGCACGACTGTTTCCATCTTCGGACGCCTTTTGCCCGGGAAGCTCATGCATTGCAGTGTCAGCCGGATCAAATCCCTCATTCCCTCCATCGTGAAGCTGCCCGATAGCCGGTGGTCCACGAAATTATTTATGCTCAGCCGTGATTCCACCTTCACAAAAGTCATAACAAGAAAGTAGTAACAAAAGAAGCCAAAAAAAAAAAAAAAAAAAACACTGCAAGTCTATCCTAACAAGTAAAGGTATATCAGTCTTCTGCGAAAAGTTTTCTTTCTTTAGACATTGCTAACAAAATGCACCTTGGATAATGTTAAAAAGACTCCAAAAGTTATTCGTTTTTCTTTTCTTGTTTTACAAGTTACCATCTTATTGCCAGGTTTACAAGTATTCTGCTTACCCATTGGGCTAAACTTTCATTGGATCCCAATATTTCGTTCCGCAAGGCCTCCTGTCCGGTCACTAGCTCTAGAAGAACACCCCGAAGCTGTACACGTCACTTGTTTCCGATGCAGCCCTGGACGTCCCTACCCTGGTGGTTGAAAATTGTGACCAAATTGAAATATTAGTGAAAAAAATAGAGAGATGTATTTCACGATTAACGAACATAATACTTCGATCGCAAGAAATTTAAGTTATACTCTGGGTCTCCAAAAACATTGACACTAGACTCGCGGGATGGACCTGCTTCTTCGATCTTCTCGAGCAGTTTTGAGACCCCTGCATCTGCAACCTTGGCAATGAAATTCTCATCAACCAGAACGTTGGCCGTCTTGAAGTTCTTATGCACCAGAGGCGGCTTTAGGCCGTGCAAGTGGCATAAACCTGCATTATAGTTACTTCTGTTTTCAATTTAGTCGTTTGCCAATCAAGTAATACTAAATATGCAAACCGGCGTGGCCGCTGAGTTCTCGTGTTTCAATCGAAGAATGCTAATGCACTTAAACAACTCATTTGCAACATCGGTTGGTGAAAAAAATTAGTGAAAATTTGGTAGGTTCTATACTATTCTTATGCAGTCTAAAGCACTCATCAAACTTGTGACACGGGTTAATATACCTTTGGCTGCGCCTAGAGCAATGGATACCCTTTGCTTGAATTCTAGCTTAGTCGACAGATCTTTTCTAGTATCTGTCAAAACCGACGAATGAACAAATATTAACATTGTAAACTCACACATTACTCAAACCAACGTCTCAGAAAAAGTCTGGGTGTCATACCATACAAGTGATTGCAGACGCTGCCATTCGGCAAGTACTCAAAAACCAACATTTGGGATCCGGTTTCCTGGCAGTAACCGAGTAGAGTAACTAAATGTCGATGACGAATCTCCGACAAAGAAGCTACCTATTGGAAGAACAATCTTTTGATGAGTTCCATAATGTTCCAAATAATGTACAACACATATATGTATTGGTCATGTACCTCGCCAGCAAATTCCTGTTTAGGCGCACCTGCTCGCTTTTTGACAGCGACGATGGTGCCATCACGGAGAAACCCTTTGTACACAGAGCCAAAACTCCCATATCCTATGAGATTGCTCTCACTGAATTGATTAGTGACTTGCTCCAACTCCTCCATTCTGAATTGCCTGGCTCCGACCGGCCCAAAAGAAGGCAGCGCCGCGCTTGATGAACGCGCTCCTCCTCCTCTATTCCACTCCACTGTCAAGGGTTAAAAGAGACGAATCAGTAACATATAGCATCAAACAAATGCGAAATGAATTTTCAGCCAACAATAGGATCATCATCAGATGAACTTACCCAGTGCAGATGGATCTGAGGAACCCGTTTCCGAGTTCTTGTTCGATAACTTTTTGCAGTGGAACCTGCACAACCACACAAGTCCCACGAACGCGGCAACAACGCGATCGCCCCCGCGGCGCCTCCAATTATGCTGATACTTGGCTTTGACATGTCTCAAAGTCCTCAGGTCTTCCACAACAGAACATAAACATTGAATCTCCGAAGCAATAAATGACTCAAAACTGAGTGATCAACCCAGTAATTCAAACAACCTCAAAGCTCAGCATCCATACACACACACACACACACACACACACATATATACATATATAAACATTTATGAGCCAAAGCTGCAGGGGGAATCCAGATCAAATGGTCCTCGTTGTGTTTTTGTGCTTTGGTGCCGACTAACTCCTCATAAATGCCGATTTGCTGATCTCAAGTGTCTATTTAAGGAACGAGCATTTTGGTGAGAGGTAATACGGTTGAAAAATCTAACAAGAGAGATA
Source organism: Ficus microcarpa (assembly GCA_025413485.1). Classification (NCBI taxonomy): domain Eukaryota; kingdom Viridiplantae; phylum Streptophyta; class Magnoliopsida; order Rosales; family Moraceae; genus Ficus; species Ficus microcarpa. The sequence continues at coordinate 21,438,467 of CM046382.1, forward strand.
TATATCAGAAAGACATTGCAATATTTGTTCTGTTCTATTTTTTGTTTTTTGTTTTTATTTTTTTTTGGGTTTTTTTTGTTTTTAATTTAAATTGGATACCCCACTTTGCTGTCAAGCATTGATGAGCATCTCACACTAGAGAATCTCAAAAACAATGAAGAACAACTTGTCATAGGCAAAACCAACACTTGTATTTATTGGTTTTGATTGGGGTGGGAGAAGAGGAAGAGGAAGAGAAAGAGTTTTGCTTTTGTTTTTGAAAAGAAAGTGGAAAATCAATCTGAGAAGTAAGAAGAAATATCACTAAAACTCTCTCACTGCTGATAGACTTAAGGCTGGTCTAGATTTTGCATTGCTCAATATAAGAAAGGAAAGTTTTATATATAGTTGTTCTCTCTGTACTTCCAAAAAGAAAATTCAAAAAAAAAAAAAAAAAGGGAAAAAGAAAAAGAAAAAGAAATGAAAGAAACAAATCTATGCATATATCAAAAACTTTTGTCCAGTAAAATACCAGGCTAAAAATTGCACACTTTCATGTAGATCCCACTTAACATACAAAAAGATGATTTACCTATAATAATTGTTAACTTTTGTTTCTGCTCAGGATTGAAGTGGGATCATTAACTTAACTACCACCCATGACCGAGTGGGAAAACTTTACATTTTTCTTGTTTAATCTCGTTAAAAATTGATTATTCCTAACTTTCTTTAAAAACTTTATCCTTTAATATACGTTCTTGCTAAAACAATAGACTGGTTCCGTCGTTGATTACCACGTCAAAGCAAAAAAAGAAAAGAAGAGAAAAACATTTACTTTTTACAATTTGTTACCAACTGTAAAAACTTGGGATTTTTCTAAAAAGAAATATGTATACATATAGATATATTTATTGGTATGTACATATTAGACAGGTGGGAAAGTGACTTTAATCAGGCTGACAATTGGGGGGGGGGGGGGGGGGGTAGGACATAATTATTGAAAGGGATCAAAAGAAAAGGTTGTTATCACTCCATCAATTCCAAGTCCTCCTGATTCACTCCTATCTGCCTTTTTGCCTCTTGTTTGTCATCTGATCTGGAAAGAAGGAGAGGGGACTTTCCTCTTTTCTTTTTTTTCTTTTTTTTTCGTATTACAGAAATAGAACTGTTCCCTCTAATGGGGTCATGACAGCTTAGCAAAAACAAGACATAATACTATAGTTTCCTTGGCTTTTACTTTTATTTGTTTGCCTCTCAAAAATTGAATAATTATGTGTATATATATATATATATATATTTTTTTTTCCCCCCCTCACCCTTTTGGAAAAAATGGAAAGGAGTACTAACCATAACTTTCCCCTCTCCTCCCTTTGCCTTCATTTCTGGGTGCCTATAAATACACACTTATATTTTTTTTCATACACACACGCACACGCACACGCACACGCACGCATGCATGCATGTACTGGCTCATTTGCGTGCGTGACTGGTTTAGCTTTGTATTGAATCAATGGTTATTGAGCTGTAACTCTCTGTCCCTCTCTCTCTCTCTCTCCTCTCTCTCTCTCTCTCGTTTCTCTTTCTCATTTATGAAATTTGGTTTGCCTTGTAATTTTTTTTGTAGGCTACCAGGTTTGGCTGGAAAGCAGAATGCATTGGTGGAAAGGAGATTGTCATGTTGTGCTGGACTAAATAGGCTGTTATATGTATTTTTGCATGCCTTGCATTCAAAACAGGCCCATGTCAGATATATATAGATATATATATCTATATATATAGAGAGAGTGTGTGTGTGTATATATGTATATATAAAAGGTGAAATTTTCTCAAGGAAAATCTTCTTAAATGAATCTGCCAGGTCTGAGTTTATGGCAGCAAATTTGAGGGATGTTTTTCTGCTTGTGCAGATTACAAAAAGGATGCCCCTTTTTACCTTTTTTTTTTCTTTTCAGTAATTTTCATTGTTTCAGTTAAGCAAATGTAAAAAGAAAAAATGTTTTGTAGAAGCTGTAAAACTACGTTTGTACTAGAGCTTCAAGTTTAGGTGACCACTGGCTTTTAAAGTTTCTGAAAATCTCTGTGAATGAAGGACTGGAAAAGCTACACTCTTGTGTCAAATATTGATCAAAGCCAGACTGGTTTTATTATTACGTCTGTTTGGCATGAACTCAGATTTAGTTCGTTTAGATCACCAGTTGAATTTGGTATTTGATTCAAATACGATGTCGGTATTCTAATATACATTTGAATATTATATATTTACGTTGGAGTGCATGTATTCTGATGAAATATAATAGAAAATGTTAATATAATAGAAAAGAACTGCCTTTTTTTTTTTATACTTTTTTCGGTTTCATTGCTGCTGCGGACTTTACGAAATCAATCAAATCATATCAGAGGATCTCGAAGACCCACCAAAGCACAAAAGTCAAGATCTTTCATAAAATAAATTTCTATTCGAAGAGTGCATAACCGCATGGATAAGCTCACATTAACCCGTTAATTTGGGATACGATTTGAGATTTTCCTTGGAGGTATCGGAAAGGAATTGGGGATGTAATAATATCGATTTATACAGATATTTACATTGAGATGAAATGTGTGTATTTAAATAGTGAATAGCGTTTGTATTAGAATTTGTGAAAAAGTTATGTATTCATACACAAAATATTTATAACCAAACGAATATTTTCTTGTACTGTAAAAATATTGGGTGATCGAAACGTCCCACTGATGTTAAATAGAAGGAGGGGGGACCATTTTGGAGTTGTAATGAGACTGCTCTTTTGGCTTTTGGCATGGTACTTACAAAAATTGACTTCATTTTTTTTTTTTGGTCATCACTGGATCTTTCAAAAAATATTTTGTTTTATCTTTTCAACTTTCTCTATGTCAAGTACTAAAAAAAAAAAAAAAAAAAAAAAACCCTACTCGGGTGCTTCTTGTATGAGAATTATTTGGTAAGTTTGACAATTTGACGAAACTTGAAAAAAATATGAGGACTCGTGATCATAGAAATGTCTCTAGTCCCCTATGAAAACGATGTTAGAATTAAAGGTATGACATTCTTTTTGCATTTTTTTTTTTTTTTTTTTGCCCCAAGAGATCAATGAGGTCTTAAATTCTCGTGTAATAGGGGACCATATTTGCTGGGACTAACAAGTAACAACAATTGACTTGATTTGATGGTTAAAATCTTACGAAAGATATGATTTCTGTCTTGAAATCAATCATATTTTCATGTAGTTTGTTTCATCATTTCAACTTTTCCCGTGACAATTACTTAATTCCAAATCATTCCACGTTTAAGAATAGTAAATAAATAATTAACTTACAATAAAGTTTATAATATCTCACCAAACTCATTATACAAATTTCATAGTCTATTCAAATGAGAGCTTTAATTAACATCTAAAACACTTCTAAAAGATCATAAAAATACTTTCAAATGGAGATTCTGAACCCAAAAAACCAAAAACAGATTCTTAAAAACTACGTAAAACATACCTTTAATGTCAAATATCATTTCAACCCTTAAGGGTAGTAAATATATAAATTACTTACAATAAGGTTTATAATATCTTTCCGAAACTATTATGCAAGTTTCGTAGTATATACAGAAGATTTTTTTTTTTTTTTTTTTTGAGAAAAAACATCTAAAACATTTTTGATAGATCATATAAAAAAAAAAAAAAAAATCGACATGCAGTTTTTGAACCAAAAGTTAAAAACAATTCTAAAAAACTCTATTAAACACACCGTGAAAATTAAAAATCGACATGCAATTTTTGAACCTAGAAAGTTAAAAATATTCTAAAAAACTCTATCAAACGGGTGAATATTAAAAATACTCGTGTGTTTGTGTGTGTATTGTGTAAACTTGAGTTGACATATCTAGAATCCAGGAGAAAGTAGATCTTTCCAATATTTACCTAAATATACATGGTGCTTTCGATACAACTCAGCATGTCAGGCATCTTCTTATCTTCAACTCTGTGATTTCCATTTTCATGGCTCCATTGCCAGCCAATGTTTTTTCTGCAATGCCACTGCTCAATAGGCCGTACTGCTCCTACTCCAACTACAACTACTGCATCAGCAATATAGGAGGATCTAAAGTGTGTCATACACCACATGTTTCTCATCCTCCGTAATTCGATTCGATTCGATTCGATTCAATGAGAATACGTATTTCAAACTCTATGCGGTTGTTTTTATGAAAAATAAGTATATTTAACCATGGCAATATATAATGGTTGGAAGCTTAGTTTAGAATGGTTTATTGGTAAGTTCATATCCTAAGTTGAGGAAGTAAGAATATTATAAAATATCGATTTCTAGTTATAATAAAATCATTTTCTATAAATACGTTAATGTTAATGCTATATTTGTGTAGAGAGAGAGGTGAAAATAGCATATTTAATATTTTATCCTATTTTCGTATTCTAATAGATAATGTTATTTATTATGTCGTATTAACCTTTGTCATGATTATTAAGTTTTAAAACTTGTAAAATTAACATTATGTAATTAAATAATTGGAAAGCAATAATAATGTAATGAGTAAAACAAAAAGCCCATGCATATCAACCAATAGTTATCAAATGTCAATATTTAGCATTCTGCCATCGAGTATAGAATTGTCAAATTTAACATTGGAAACAGCTTTGTACTGAGGAATAGTTTTCGTACTCTTAGGATTTAACTTTACCACATGAATTTAACATTGTACTGACGATGTTCTAACATGAGAGAACTTTGATGTATATATTATACATTATGTCACACATCAATATGTATGTACATATTTCTTTTTAATCGTGTAGCTAATGAAATGATCGGAAGTTTAGAAATGTGCATTATCTTTAAGTGTCCCTACCACAGATTTACCATAACTACATAAAAATTATATTGTGGAAAGTTAGAAAGAGGCTTGTGATTAGGATGCCGGTTTTGAGGGATTTTCACATGGGTGTGGGGGCAATAATCCAATAAGGGACTTGTTTACCAAAAGAAAAACTAATGTTGGAAGAGCCAATATGGGTCCTAAAGATAATAATTGTATATATATATATACACACACATATAAAATTAAAAAATAAAAATAAAAAAGTGTTTCTAGTCGTACTCATAGCTTTAGGATTTACCATGCAAGATTAGACCTTTCTTTTTACCACAACTTGCATTTGCTTTATGTCCTCTCCATCCAATAATTCTGAGTATCAAAAAAAATGATAGGGGAATTTGTCTTGTATTACATGTTGTTGTTCAATGAGCTTTTGTAATCAAGTAGTTTATATATATTCCAAGACAAAAACTATTGTATTATGGAAATAATGAAAATTCATGGAAAAAAAAAATATCATAACACATTATGTAGTTTCAATTTCATAGAATTTAAAGAATATTAGTAAATAACTATTTATAACATTTGTCGTTATCTTTTTTTATTTCCTAATAATATTATAGAAAAGTGTCGTGTATATTTATTTTAAGAATTTTTATTTGCTATATATAGAGAAAACATTCTTATGTCCAAACAATAAAGTCTACCACTCGTGTCTTTCAATTTATAAATCAGCAAATATTTTGTGTCAATGGATAAATAAAAATAAAGTCTTCGTCGTTAGTGGAGCTTTGTTAAGTAAAGTTCGGTGCATATTCGTTTCTAGCATGTCGAGGTATTTTCCTGTTTTCGGGTCTCAGACTTGTACCGTTTTCATTGTGCGTTTGTTGTTTATATCGATGGTTGAGGGTTATGACTGCACAATTACGGGATCTTTGCATTGTATTGTTCAGTTTGTAACTCTTTATCAATGTTAATGCATTTTTTCCTAAAAAAAAAAAAGAAGAGAGAGATAGAATCGGATTAGATATTACAGTCTCAAAATAATGTGAAAAATATTATTCATTATACAAACATATATTTAAACACGCCTGTGTGCGGACAAACACCATGACATAAATAAATCAGCCAAACAATAAAACTGTACTCTTACATCGTTTTCTTGTTGGATGGATTTGATGTAAAAATGAAAATTCTATTTTCTTTATTCCTGTGTTTTTATGATGCCCCAGCCCCACCTGCTAAATAAAAGCTCCACAACAAAAAAGTTAGCAATTGTTATTAATTAGGACAAAATATATAATTGTCATGATTGTGACCCCTATAAATACACCCAAATTTGTTAAAATTCTTATCTAATAATTATATTTATTAGTTTTATTATATTGTTTTTTTTTTTGGTAAATGTACTATATTGTTTTCTATATATCTGATTAGAATAGCATAAGAACAATATAAACGGTAGGTGTACCAAATGAGATGTTTTTTCAAGGGAGAAGATAGATGCTAAAGGTGAAAAGTCCAGTCAAATGGCGTGTTCCAGCTTTAAATATGAAAGAAGATGGTCCAAAACAGTAAATTTCTCTTATAATAAAATTAAAAAGTTTAAATAACATGGAATATGATTGTTAACTTTAATTTCTTCAAAATTAGTGTCCACAAATTATTGTTACATGCTTAAATAATTATACCTCAAAAGTTAAGAACTTAAAAAAAAAAAAAAGATAAAAATATTAAGAGAGAGAGTTACTTACTTAAAAAAGGCTGTATTATATTTCGTCATATTTTTAAGTTGACGTCCAAGATCATTATAGCGCCATATAAAGTTGGTCCCATACACGACTTGAAAGAACTAGTCACTAATAAGCCCTCCTTGTATAGTTTATTTCATCGCCATTCATAAATCTCTTAATCCACTTCGACTATCCTCACTTTGACAATACTGTGATGTAAATTTGGGATGTGGAGTCTTACCGACGCTAATTTTTATTTACTAATGATGTGTTTGGTAAAACAGTTTGAGTTGAAATTTTTAAATTTGAATTCGTTGGTTTTTTAAAAATTAGTTATAATTTTTGTTGACTTTTCAGAAAAAGATAAAAATTGAGATGAAAAAATACAGTTTAATTGGAGTTGAACTTGTGAGCCAAACGCACCCTTAAACCATTCTAGTTTACCACCAAAAAAAAAAAAAACATCGATCTAAAAAATATTAGCAAATTAAGGGAATATAGTCTAATTAGTCAAATAACGTACATCAAGCCACCAAAAAAACAAAAAAAAGGCGGTTGGTGACAAACAACAATGACTCTATTGTCTCTAATTTATTATAACTTCAAACACTTTTTTCTTTAAAATAATGAGATTATATAAGTAACGTACATAGACCTTTGATTTTTATTTCTAATAGCAACAAACTAAATACTTTTTTTTACATGAAAAAAAGGTGGTGGCCGCGGTGCCAAACAACAATCGCTCAATTTTCTCCTGTTTATTAGAACTTCAAGCACTTGTTCCACTAAAACTGTGAGATTGTGTGACTAATGTATATAAACCTTTAATTTTTTTTATTAATTGCAATAAACTAATTATGAAACCCATTGAAAAAAAAAATGTTATTTGTAAAATGATTTCTGCAGAGTGCAAAAATGAAAAGGATCATTTTGCTAACATAACTTTCGAAGCTTGTCATTTAGACAAATTATGCAAAAATCTGGGGAAAAAGAATAATTACTGAAACCATAATGGAGGTATTCGTAAATTGAAAAAACTTACGGGAGTTCTATTTGATTTTAAGCAAAATCCATTACTGACCAACGGGGAGCTGCCCGACCAAAGACTTGAACCAGAGAGCTTTGATCAGAACCCTCTGGTTTCTAGGGTTTCTGAGTTTTGAGTTCGTTCGAATCGATTGAGTTGGGGGACTTGGTGACTCGGCCATGTACAGTGGTTCGAGTGATGGAGAAGGCCACGAGGCGACCCCGGCGCCGGCGCAGAGGAAGATCCCGCCGGCGTCTTCAATGCCCTGGGCCCGAAACCTTCGCAGATTCATCGGATCAGGCGTCGGACTCGGATCCGAGGCGCTGATGGGTATGCACCACTCTCTATCCACGATTCTTTCCGAGAATTTGGTTAATTTTGTTCGTAGAGTTTCATTTTGGATAAATTTAGTTGATATATGTTTTCAATTTCCGATATCTGTTTGGATGCTGAGAAAATGCGACGAGAACTGAGGAAATGATAACTTAAACTGTTTTTTGGATAATGCGCGCGTGCTAAAATGCATTGTGTAACCTGAATTCATGTGAAGTTGTTAATCTTATGGAAAAGTTGGTTAATTAGCGTTTTAGGCTCGACGTCTGTTCGGTTTCTGAGAAAATGGGGGCCGAAAAAAGATCCTTTTTTGAGTTCGATGTCTGTTGGGCAGGTGAAAAATGGGGCTGAAGATCCTCTTTTGGTGTTTATAGATTTGTGGAAACCGAGGAAATCATAACATCTTGCTGTCTTTTGGATTAATAGTACGTTAACTAGACTTGTTAGATTCTTGGATTGCAATTTCTTGCTTCTGTTGCCTCCATGAAGAATGACAGTGGATGGAAAATTCCGAGCGTTCATCTTGTTTGTTCTCTGCATATTGAGAATCTTCTTGGAATTTCCAGTGGACTTAGGCTTGATCATCTGGTTTTAAATAGAATATATGCACGCTTAAGCTTGAAGGAACGAAATTGTTTGAAGGTTAATGACTAGAAACTTTGATTTATACCGGCTACTTTCTAGTTTCCAACTAGAAACTTTGGTTTGTACCGCCTACTTTCTAGTTTTCATTTTGTGACATAATATTCTTCACTTATCTCTTATGCAAAAACAGACTTAGCATGTGTTTGGAACACGGTTTTGAGAGGTAATTTTTAGGTTGAAGTTGGTTGACTTTTTAAAAACTAGTTATAATTTTTGTTAACTTTTCAGAAAAAGACAAAAACTAAAATGAAAACCTTAGGTTCACATCTAGGAACCAAACAAACCATTAGCCTCGACTCTTGTTGCTTTTCTATTATTTGCTGAGAAATGTAAGTTTGGGTATGTGATGCAGACCGAGTCTCCTATGTTGTTTTAATGCACAATCTATAATCTAACCAAATATTATTGTGTTTTCCCACCTTTGTAGAGCTCGAGACGAAGAGAATCTTGCTGGATATTTTTAAAGAGAAGCAACAAAAAAGTGCTGAAGCTGGCACGATTCCCAGTTTCTATAAGAAGGCATGTACTGGAATTGTGACTCAAGCTGAATTCTAAGATATTGTTATATGGAGTGGATACATAAGCTAAATATTTACTTTAATGCTTATGAAAAGTCAAATTGTGTGTTTTCTTTTGATTCAGAAACCTGAAGAAGGATCTATCAATAGCAAAGTCCAGCGGCTGGCAAAACGTCGGTTTTTGAAGGTATTGTTTGGTTTTGTTTCTAGCTTGATACGCTAAGTGTTTTGTGTTTTTATCTTTAAAAGTTGAGATCGGCTGTTGCTTGTCATTTGACATTCTTCCATTGTTTCTGCAGAAGCAATCAGACCTTTTGCTAAATGCTGATGATTTGGATACAATGTGGGTTTGCTTGAGGGAAAATTGTGTGATTGATGATGCAACTGGGGCAGAAAAGGTAAGCTGCATCTAGTTTATCATTTTGATCTTTTACTCTACAATGCCAGATGAGATTATTTTTCTTTGGGTTCAGCCTATAAAAGTTATTTTAAGTAGGTCTCTTTGATTCGGAGGGGGGAAAAAAAGAGTAATTGCTGTCTGCTTTTCAAAGGTGGTATTTCATTCTGTTAAGTGTTCTGTTTTCTTGATGTTTTACTTGGTAATCACTTCTGCAGGAAGATGTTGCTTGGTGGCGTGTGCTTCTTTCATGAACTTCAGTTATATATATATTTTTTATTGAATGATATTTCAGATCTTAAATTTTTTATTCGGTGACATAATTGACAGTTCAGTATGCAGTACAGTCTCAAAATAGACATTTCCTTGGACACTAACGAGTTCCTTTATTTTTATTTTGCAGATGAATTATGAAGACTTTTGCCATATTCAATCTGTATGTACTGAGCAAATAGGCCCCAAATGCCGGCGTTTTTTCAGCCCTTCAAATTTTATGAAGTTCGAGAAAGACGAACAAGGAAGAATTGCCATTCTGCCATTTTACCTTTATGTGATGCGAACGGTTGGCACTTGAAAATTGACTTATCTGAGTTTGGTTTTATTTGACTATGGAATCAAACTTCCATGCCACTTGCTGTTGGTTTTTTACTTAAAGCTCTCAATCTGCTATTTTCGTTAGTTGTTTTACCCAGGATTACAGCTAACTATACTTTTCTGTTCAGGTTTCACTCACACAGGCCAGAATTGATATGAGTGAGATAGATGAGGATTCTGATGGCTTCCTTCAACTACAGGTACTGACCTTTTGTTTTGATTCGTTTAATTCCAGCCTATTAGTTTTCTCTTCTTACCTCTTGTGTACATGATCAATAACCATTCCATCCATTTTCAGGAAATGATGCAATATATAGAGGGTCTAATACCTAATCTGGCACAACTACGTGATATGTCTCCTGCCTTTGTTCCAACATATTGCCGCATAGCTGCACGGAAGTTCTTTTTCTTCTGCGACGCTAATAGACGAGGTTGGTTTCTGTTTCATTATAAGAAATAGTTGGTATTTATAAGTATTTTGAATCAAGAAATGCTCATCCTTTTTTTCCCTCCCTTCTTTTGGCTATGTTTGACTTCCTAATTGTTAGATGCCATTTATTATTTTTTCCCTTTACACTATTAAGCTCTGTTGTATTTTTATAATCTTTTGGTTTATCTTGCCATTAGTAGAAATCAACCATTTTTGCACTTCTTGTTTACGTAGGACCAGCATAGAATAAGATAGAATCTAGATAGAAAAAGCAAAAACAGGGAGAGAATGGAACCAGTAGAGAGATAAAATCACCAGATAAAGAAATTAGATGATTGAGAGTAAGGAGACCAGAAATCTGATTTCGATATTTATTCATCAATCATCAACTCTTTCCTATGAAATACACAAATTCAAATTCAAATTCAAATTTCTAATCTTTTTCTTCATCACTAGTTCTTCACAAATAATTATCATGATAATACATCTCGGATTTGAATTCTAGACATTCACGGTTAGGAAAAAGAAAATTAGCAAGTTTTCTTTCAAAGTTTGACTAGTGGAATAGTTTTTGTTTTAAATCTACTGCTTGTCACAGCTTGACAGTTAGTTCTGCTTACAGGAAAAGCATGCATAAAGAAAGTGTTGTTAAGTAACTGCCTACAGGAACTGATGGAACTGCACCAGGTAAATTGTTCTCATGACTAAGAAAATTGTAATGTTTTGTGCTGCATTTATTTTTCCGGGGTGCTTGAAAGTCTTTGTGCTGCGATTTCTGTGAACTGTACTTTTGGTTGTCATATTTTTCTTATAATCTTCTCATAACAGGAAAGTGAAGAAGAAATCACTGATACCGAGCAAGCTGAAAACTGGTTCTCATTGACGTCTGCGCAGCGTATCTGTGGTGAGTACAATTACCATCATTAGTTTTATTGCATGTTTCCTGGTTCCATTTACCTCATGTAGCCTGTTTTTCTAATCGATCTTATTTCATAGTTGACATGCTTGAGCTGCCTTTGAAGTTTAGATGCTTTGCTTTTTATTCAATAAGCTTAAATTTGCAATCAGCGGATTTGTATGATTAAATCCAAAATTTTTTCTGCAGAAATGTTTCTTGCTCTTAACAAAGATACGAGCGGAAATTACGGAACATTGAGCAAGCAGGAGCTCCGAGAATATGCAGATGGGACACTGACTGACATTTTCATTGAGAGAGGTACGGTTTTTACCTTCTAGAGATGGTGGACTTAGCCAACCATGCTGGACCATGCCAGTTAGCCCACCATGTTGGGGTCTGTCTTAGGCCATGTGCCTGGTGGAACTTTTGTTCGACTTCTCTATTGAATCAATCTGCTGAACATGTGAAACTCAGCACGTGAAACTAAAGTTTTCCATATCATGTATTTCCAGGAACTGCTATTGTATGTTTGAATGCATTATTAACTTTCGGCTATGTATGTTTTATTCATTCTTTCCTTTCAATGTGTCCAACAGTTTTTGATGAACATGTTCGACGTGGCAAAGGCGGTGGGGGCAATGCAAGGGAGATGGACTTTGATTGCTTTCTGGACTTCGTCCTGGCATTAGAAAATAAAGATACACCAGAAGGGTTAACGTATTTGTTTCGGTGCCTTGATCTTCAGGGAAGAGGTTACCTTACGACTGCGGATATTCACACTCTTTTCAGGTAAACAGTCTATATTTGCGTTTAACTGTTAGGCAGGGAAGTATATCGGGTTCTCTAGTTTGTTTGTGTCGTTTGCTGATTTGCTTAAATAGTTTCGAAGAGGTTAGTTATTCTACGACATCACAGACCAAATGGATTTTAAGCCCAAATATGGAAGCAGAGAAGGGGAACATCCAATAGTTGAGATGCCACCTGATACGACCTTCCTACAGAGAACCTCTGCCTTTTTCCTACTTGTAGACTTGAGCAAGTTCTACGAGTCTCAAATTGCCAGAGACATGAATCCGTTATCATACCTAGAACATGTTAATTACAGTTTTAGTCAGCAATGATATATATGAAAAGTTTTATCATGTCGAACTTCCAAGGAATATGCAAAACTGAAATTACTGTTTTGTCCCAGATTCGTAGCTCCAACGAGTTGTATTTTAGTTTCATGATCATTTATTTCTATATTGATTCGCTTGTGAAACAGAGACGTGCATCAGAAATGGATTGAAGGCGGTAACTATGAACTTTGCATTGAGGATGTAAGGGATGAAATATGGGATATGGTAAAGCCGGCGGACCCGCTCAAGATTACATTGGCCGATTTATTAGCTTGCAAACAGGGTGGGACCGTAGCCAGCATGCTCATAGATGTGCGTGGTTTCTGGGCACATGACAATAGAGAAAATCTTCTCCAAGAGGAGGAAGAGCCTGAAGAAGAATGATGACTTTAAGCTCTTTCCGTTACGAACATCATCGGGTTTTTGAACCTCGGAGTAGAGTTCAAAAGCAAATTTGATTGTCCTTGTTTGTGTATGTTGATGTGACATGTAAATTAGTTTTAGGTTTTTCAGTTGATCATAACAATGACAACACGTGTTTCCAGTGTAGCAATGGAGTGAGATTCTTCGACCGAGCAGCAGTTGTGTTCTATTGGAAGTAGTAAATTCTTCGAACCCAGCTTACGTCTCTCTCATCTATTCTGTGAACTCTACAAATGAATTTAGGATGTGTGCACATTCAAAAGGAAAAGAAAGGAGTGTTCCGTTTTTCACCTATTAATGTGTTTCCGTTCCCAAAAAAAAAAAAAAAAAAAAAAACCAGAGGGTGCTGTTCGGTTTCAGCAGTTACGCGGTACAAACTAAATTGTAGGACCGCAGTGTATGAAATTGGTTTGATTTAATTTGGTTAAGAAATGAGATTGCTCTTAATTAATTAATTGCTGAATTGACTTGTATGCCTTTATTAAGCCAAATTGCTACTTTCCATACGAGTAACTAAACTGACAAGCTTATCATTCCCAAATTTAATAAATGTCAGAAAGAAAATTAGGTTTCACCGGATAAGAAAACACTTAAAAAAGTTACCCATCCTCCTACATTTCTCTCCACTATGGTTGGCAGATTTTTTACACAGTGAATAAAGTATTTTCGTTTCCTCTTGTTATGAGATCATCCGTTGCTCTTCCCCACAAGGCCTTTCCAATTTCCGACGGGTTCCCATAAGCTCTTCCAAAGCTGCAATTTTTGCTGTTGAATCCCCTTTTAACCCCTAAACCAGCAAGGTGATTTTACATTACAAGCAGATTATCCAGCAAGTGTTCCCCACTCCAATAGACGGTCCAACCGTCAAATGATAAATGATGCTCAGTTGGATCATAATTCCCGTAAGAGAAGCTTCTGTGAGCAGAAAGTGGTTAATCCATTTTCCACGGCTTGTTGATAGAGAGAACAAACTTCTGATTTCCTGGTAACTTAATGTATCCCTTAAAGAAGTATCCATAGAATTCCTATTTTTCAAATGCCATTTTCAGCACTTGAAATGACGCTGCTCCAGGTTACCAAATTACTGCATATATTCAACCACCGCATCATATGTTTCCATGGTAAACGAACTCTCTGCAAAACATCTGAAGGAAAATGTATGTCCCAGTAAGTAAACATATGGCCAGCAAGATAAACGAAACAAAAGAAAACAAGTCTTCTAATTGTGCTTCAGCAAAGAATAAAGAGAAGCAAATAAGCACGACGCATTTGTTTGAATTGTAGTGACAGTGCAAAATCAAAGCTCATTTGCACCTATGGCATAAGATTCATAATAGCCAAAACTCTGAGAGACCAAGCAGGAAGGTTGAATTGGTTCACCAACACCTGCATTTGCCTGAAAACTAAGGCCTCTCTACCATTTTGACCAATATGCTTCACGTGACTGTCAGTTTCTAAATCTTTTTCTTATCTCAAATTGAATCAATGAGAGCACAAGGTAGCTTTTCAATCGCAAACTCAGAAGTTCAATCATACACAAGGGAACTGATTCAACTCAATACTCTTGAAACATCAAGCTTTCCATGGCAGCAAAGTTTTACGCACTCAATTTACCTCAATTCATGCCAAAACATGTCCGTTTTGTCGAGCAGAAAAGCATGCAATTCCGCAAGGAACTGATCTCCCGCACCATGCTGTCCGGAAGAGAAATGAACCTTCCTTTCAAGAGTTGCAATGTAAAGTGAAGTGGCCACATGCACAATCACAGATGGATCTGGGTCCCCAAGCACAGCTTGTAGCTCCCTTCGAACCCACGGTTCTATTCTCCTCAATATCCTCACTCTCACACCATCACTCCCCGATATATTCTACAATTTCAAAGACAAGATCTTGAACATAAAACCTACATACATGTGAATATACTTATATGCATTTGCGTATACACATATATATCTCTTTTCCTAAAAAAGGGTCGAATAATAAACCGTTTAATTACGTGTATATGAGTACACAAAAATGTATAACTGTTTGTCTAGATTATACAAGAAAATAAGTCACATGCCTGAACAGGCCCTATTTTCTCTCGGAACATAAATTTTCTTTCAGAATATACCTGTTCAAGACGGTCCATTGATTGCAAAGGAACAGCTTTCAAACGTTTCTCGTATATGCTGAAGAATATATATATATAGACATATATATTGCAAAATTAGCAACCACCATCTTTAGATTAAGTCAATAAACAAAATTAATTCAGAGACGAACCTCGCACGCCATTGGAGTTTTCTCTGAGCAATGACGTCGGCGCCGACAGATCCCAGCCGTCCAAACGACCGCCGCCACGGCAACGGCGTCGATCGCCGCCGAGATGAATTTATCGCGATCCTGTACGATTAGTTTACAAAAAAAAAAAAAAAAAGTAAAACCTTGATTGTAATTTCGACAAAGCGAATGGACCAAAAGCTGAATATCGGAAAAAAGCTCGGACCTTCGAGGACGTTCTTCTTCTTCGAAGTGGAAGCTTCTAGAACTTGGCGTTTCGAGAGATGGCAAGCGATGTCGGCGGAAGTTTCCAGAGAGAAGCTGAAGCGAGAGAACCAAGAGTCGAAATCGGAGTTGCAAAGAGGGCATTTTCGTCGGAAGAAGCTCCACTTTCGGATGCAATCCTCGCAGTAGGCGTGGTTGCAGACCGTGAGCACCGCCGAGGTCCAGCCATGGAGGTCTTCCAGGCAAATTGGACAAGATTGCCCTCGGATCGCCGGTGAAATTACTCTCCGGAGGAACTTCGTTTTTCTCGACGGTGATGTTGGGGAAGACGATGAGCCTTCCATGATGCTTTCGATAGGCTGCGAGAGGGAGAGTAATTATGGGCCGATGTGGGCCGAGGCCTCTAATCTGGGCTTCGAGCCTAGGCCAATGGGCTGGTACACCTCTTTCAATGGGCCCAATTAATGCCCTAGTTTGCGAGAAAATTAACTAGATAGCCATTGTTTTTTACCCGACACAAATTCCTTATTTTAACCAACACAACAAAAATTTTAGATTTATTTTCATGTCACGTTAATCTAGTGTCATATTAATATAATAATATTTTAATTTATATTATTCTGATGCTTTTTCCATTTACGAAAGAAGTAAATAGCATTTAATGTTAAAATTATCACTTCGCGGTATTATTTGTTGTACGCGTAATTTAATAATAAATATATATCTAGCTTTATTATAAAATGAGAAGTTTGAATCTTTTTAAAATTTCAAAAATCACTGATATTGTTCCTAAAATAAACTCACTAAGACTTTGTTTGGATAATGGTTGGAATCAAAAATTTTCAACTCAGTTGTGTTATTTTCTGAAAAATCAACAAAAATGTTAAATATTTTTTAAAAAGTCAAACAATTATAATCCAAAAACTTAACTCCAATCGGTGTATCAAATGCAAGTTAATATTGTTACTAATTGTGAGAAAGTTGATAATCCAAGTATGCCTTTTACGGGGACATAGAATCTCATCTCCAATAAAAAAAATTTCAAATCAAATTCAAACTCTATTATAAAACTTTTAAATTTTAAAATTTCAATTTAATAAAAACTTAAGAAAAAATTAAACTTCACAAAATAGAACATATTGCAACAACTTCGCTGTTGGAGGGGTAAATTATTAAAATAAGAAAAACGGGGGTCAAGTTGCAAAAATCTCGATAAGTGTGAGACAAAAATACTAAAAACCCCTTGAACTTTTACAACAGTAGAGTTCAAGTCGCAGAACTGAAGTTGGGGTTTAAGAGAGAGAGAGAGAGAGGGAGAGAGAAGGCGGTGTCTCACTGGAAGTGACAACCAAACCAACAAATCAACCCAATTCAAATTTTTTTCATCAACAAAACAATTAAAAAAAAAAATCAGTACTTTTTTTGTTCCGCCGCTTTTTTCTCAGTTTCAATCTATTTCTCTCGCAAAAATGGACGTTCCCAAGGATCAAATCTCCACTCTTCTCGACCTTGGCCTCCATAACTCAGCTCAAATGCTCGTAAATCTCTCTGTCTCTCTTTTTTTTTCCTTTTTTTTTTTTTTTTTTCATATTTTTGTAGATTTGCGCTTGAGTAGAGCTGATTCTTGTGGATTTTTTTTTTGGGGACATTTTTCAGAGTTGTTTTCTTGTATCGTCACCTGCTGCAAATGCCGAGACCAATCCACACCTTAAAGCTGAAAGCTTGGTAAATTAATCTCCAGCTTCACTTTCCTTAAAAAAAAAAAAAAGATTTTTTTTCGTTAATAAATGCTTCTGGGTTTGCTCTTCTTCTTCGCAGGTTTTACTTGGTGATGCTTTGTTTCGCGAGAGGGAACATCGCCGAGCAATTGTAAGGGAACAAAAAGTCTAGAAAGCTTCTTCTTCTTCTTCTTCTTCTTCTTCTTTTTTTTTTTAATAAATAAATCTTAATAATTGGTTTTTGTTAGTAGAATACCCATTTTGTATTATTTTAACCATATGTATAGAGGATTAAAGCTCTCAATTTTACTTAAATTCTTCGATTTCTTGTTAACAATTCTCACCCTTTTCAAATAAAAAAACGTAAAATATGTGTAGTGTACTAGTTTTAAAGTATCAATAATAATTCTTTATCTACAATTTATGAAGTTCTGTAAATCTAGTTACATCAATTATGCAGTGGGGTTTTAAGAGAAATCTATACAGATAAGATATTTACTTCTGTTATTTGATATGAATGAATTTGATCTTGAAGCTGCTTCAAGTAATGGGTATGATTTTTTTTTTTTTTTTTATATTTAATTTTAATTTTTCGTTAAATTTTGTGTGTTTTGTTGGCAGCATACGTACAAGCAAGCTCTGCAATATTACAAGATTGCAAAGCAAAATTCAACCACCACTAGGAGTTCTTTGACGTCGAACAGGTCCTCTTCTCCGAATTCTTTTAACATTTCAGCAATAAATGAGAATGAGGTAAACTTTTTCTTTTATTTCGCCTTCGCATTTTTTATTGGTTTGAACTTATTTCAGCATGGTAGGATAGTAATTTGTTTGTGGGGGGTGCAAGAATAAGATTACTTATGCAGAGATTTTCTTGTTTTGATCGTGTATTTGACAGGTGAAATTCAAAATTGCATCTTGTCATTGTGCACTCAATGAGAACAGACAAGCCCTAGCTGAGGTATGGAGGCTCGCGCATTCTTGTTAAATTGATTCTGTAATGAAGAAAACTTGAGACGAAATTTGTTAGAGTGCATACAATTTTCATTTTTGATCTGCATGTTGCATTGTGATACTTAGAGATCTTTGAATTCTTGTGTTATTTTACAATTTTTTTTCTTAGTAATTGTTTCTTTCTTTTTTGAAGAATTTACATTTTTTTAACGCTATAACTTTGCAGATGGAGCAAATTAACAAAGGGAGAAACTTGCAGATGAATCTTTTAATGGGCAAGCTTTATCGATATTCCAGAAACAATCGTTCTGCTATTACATGTTATAAAGAATGCCTCAGGTTTGTTTTAGTTTTCCAATCATTTTATAATAAATTTTTGGCTCTAGATGTTTTAGTCTAGGATTTTATTTTAACAATTCTGATGTTCACTTTTATCCTTGATGACAGGCAGTGCCCTTACATAATCGAGGCTATTACAGCATTAGCAGAACTAGGAGTTTCTGTCAAAGACATCATTTTATTGTTTCCTCAGGTTTGTTTAAGAAGCACAAAGCAATTTATATGTATCTGTTTTAATAATTTTTTTATAGGATGTGCTAAGCTATGTTTCCTCTTCTATTATCGATAATATTTATCATCTTTGTACCTTTTAATCCAGACTCCAAACAGGAGTGGAAGGGCTCCATTTGATTGTTTTGACTCAAGTCGTTGGCTTCAAGTAAGCAATGGGCAGGAATGCTGATTTTCCCCTCCTTATGGGGCTGAAATTTATAGTCAATAATTAATGGGGACTTGCATTGTACCGAGAAGCAGAAAATTGTTGCGAGTTGCTTCAGTAACATGGCCATAAATCTTCTTTCTACTGATCTAACACATTTCTTGTGGCATATTATTTCCATTTGATCTTTTCGTAGTCCAAAAAAATTGTTTATATCAATAGTTCTCTCATATTTTCGTTCTCCAATATTCTGTGCAGCGATATGTCGAAGCCCAGTGTTGCATTGCTTCAAATGATTACAAGGGTAAAAGAATAATTTCTTCATTTAAGAGGGCTGGTTCAATTTCTAACTGTGTTGTATATGAAAAAATGGAGGCTATCTGCTTAGTTATGTGCCATGAAGTGATATGATAATTGACAAATACTCAAGTACATACGAATCAGAAAATCGAATCTGCTATGTGCTGCACGTGAACTATGTATTTCTATCTTGCTTTTAAGCACATCCTTGTTTTTTACTGTTTGTTTGCAGGTGGTCTGGAACTGTTTACAGATCTTTTACAACGTTTTCCAAATAACATACACTTATTACTTGAGACTGCGAAGGTTCGAAATTTATTTGGTAGATGGTTATTATTATTATTATTATATTACTTTATCATAAAAGTGGAATGTAAGCAGTATGATTGAGAACTGAACAAATTTGGTGTTTCTGTGTACTTATGAAAGTGAGAACTTGCTTTTACTAACAAATTTCTTATTTAAGAGATAATGATGTATGGATTTTGTAAAGAAACATAAAATAAAAGCGATGCACCATATTGGACAAAATAGATGCCTTTTACTCCGATTGGTTGCAGTCAATAGATGTTGAAAATTATGTTCTCCTCATTCTTTGAAGTGAGGAACCAAAGCATCTCGACTTATCTTTTTCTGTGAATAACAAAATGAAGGTTGAAGCAATCATTGGAAAGAACGATGAGGCCATAATGAATTTTGAAAAGGTAACATTATGTTTTTGTTATGCCAAAGCACTTTTCTGGTCTTTTTGTTTCATCTTAGCCAAATGGAAACACCTATATCCTCACAATTTTTAATTTTGGGGTCTCTACAGGCACGCTCGATTGATCCATATCTGTTAACTTACATGGATGAGTATGCAATGCTTCTAAAGATAAAGTCTGATTTTTCGAAACTGAACAAATTGGTACACGATTTGTTAGTTACTGATCCTACAAGGCCAGAAGTTTTTGTAGCTTTATCTGTGCTGTGGGAAAGGAAAGATGAGAGAGGAGCTCTATCCTATGCCGACAAGGTTTGTTGATTTAGTTAGCTAGATTGACTTCCTTTTTCTTTTATCTATCTGACATAATCTTTCTTTGCATTTAGAGCATACGAATAGATGAGAGGCACATACCAGGTTATATAATGAAGGTACGTTTGTGATTTTTAATTTTCCTAATGTAACTGAGAGCAGTCATATGGGCCATGAACATTGGTACTCACTACTTTTTAACATTTAAAATTACTTCTCACCACAATTAATCTCCTCAGGGTAACCTGTTATTAGCTATGAAGCGACCAGAGGCAGCTGTAGTTGCTTTCAGGGTAGCTCAAGAATTGAGACCTGATATTCGTTCTTATCAAGGTATGATGGATGTCGTCTTGTGTATCTCCTTTTATAAGCCAAGAATATCCAAGTTTTAGTGAGTCTTTGAAATGATCGGGAACTCACATTTTGTCAGGTTTGGTTCATTCGTATTTATCGCTCTCTAAAATCAAAGAGGCTCTTTATGCTGCTCGGGAGGCAATGAAGGCCATGCCTCAATCTGCAAAGGCTCTAAAACTAGTGGGTGATGTTCATGCTAGTAATTCCAGTGGCAGGGAGAAGGTATAACTTGCAAAAAATTATTACAGCTTTACATGATACATAATTCTAACCTTATTCTTGGTTTGAGATGTTTCACACTGAAGCTTTACATGTAACAGGCCAAAAAGTTCTATGAGTCAGCTCTTAGGCTGGAACCTGGTTACCTGGGAGCTGCATTAGCTCTGGCTGAGCTCCATGTTATGGAAGGCCGAAATGGAGATGCTGTAACTCTGCTTGAGCGATATCTCAAGGACTGGGCCGATGACTCCCTTCATGTAAAACTAGCCCAAGTATTTGCTGCAACAAATATGTTGCAGGATGCATTGTCACATTATCAAGCTGCTTTGCGGTGCGTTATCTGAAATTACTTGCTTTGACTAGGGACTAAAAATTATGCAATTTCTTGGGCTTATTGGGTATGAGAAACCCCGTACAAAAATTGGGGCCATTGTAAATTGTAGATGCAAGATGTGGCTTTAGATGGCTCTCTTAAGAGGGTTATCATTTCACATCAAATTGCGGGATGTACCGAGGCACCGTCATGAATCTTTATGATTGCAGGATATGTGACAGAATTCTCGTCATAGATGCTCACAATTTTTCTTAACCCACTTTGCAGGATCAACCCTCAGAATGAAGCTGCAAAAAAGGGTTTGGAGCGCTTAGAGAAACAGATGAAGGTTTTGCATCAAGTTTTATACTTCAATTTTTATTGTGCTTCCTTCACAAGTCACTGCACTTGGCTGCATGATCACTTTCCTGTTATATCACAACAAGCACAAACCAGTTGAGCTAGATTGTGATGAAGTTTGTTGTTTTGGTAGGGGGTAGATCCGGATGCACCAGAAGAAGATGAAGAAAATGAGGTTGAGGATGCCGATGGGGACCAAGAAGAGACTGACCTTTTGTGAGGACTTTTCGATTAAAGATTATTGGCAAAGTTTGCTGAACTGAGAAAATGACACTTGGCGGATCAGGCTGAGCAATGCGTGAGAATTGTCACGCAGCAGGCTGAGCCTTTTGTGCTGCTATTTTCAGATTTTGTTTAGGAAGGATTGGAGAATCAGAGTTTGTCGTCGATAGCTATCCGCCGTGTCAAGGAGAATGAGCACATTTCTTGCATGAATACAGAGTGAATTGCCTGAAGCAGTAGATGGAGAATACGGAAGTGCCATTGACCAGTTGCGGCCACTGAGTGATTTATCTTCGGGCAAAGGTGATTTGCATCGCATGCTGCGGATAACCTTTGTTGTTCTGTCCTCTTGTCTACTTTCATTGTAAGGCTTGTCTTCCATGTTTTGTAGATTAGTTAATTGCATGTCACAGTTTGTATAAAATGAGTCGAGTCATTCTAATTTCAAGACGAAAAAGAAATCAATATTCTTCAAGACTCTTAATTATTTTAATGTGGTAATAAAAACCAGCATCTGTTTGAAGAACTACTATTTCGCACTTACACAATCTGGTTACAGCATTTTTAGCTGTTCATTTCGTCCAATAACACACTCATGCACACACACAAGTATATATGTGATATTTGAAAGGTTCTTTTGTTTTTTTGAATTTGAAAGTGGAGAGATTTAAACTCTATATTTTTAGGTAAAGTAGGCAAAATCAGGTTTATTATTACCGCTAGGATGAAAGGTTATTCAAATCATACTTCAGTTTTCTACAAAGAAAGCAACGAGAACCCCATAAATAAGATTCAATATACAAAAGCGAGATACAAATGGATCTGCAGACAGCAAGTACAAGGGGGTAAAAATTAGCTTCGGTTTCCGGCAATCGTTGGTCGTCCTAGGTACTTTCATCTTGCAGCCAAACCGGAGCAAAACTACAGAATGTTACATCAAGAGATCTAATAGTAAATCCACTATGTACAGTACCAAAATAGTAAGATCTCGGTTCTGATTTGTCTGAGCTCCAATGTCCAGCTCATGTTTCACCGGTGTGTTCAAATGAGTGTTCTCCTTGCTCCATCATTCTGCACTAAACATGGAACGGTTTCCGCGGGGTGGGTGCTCGGTTCTCCATTGATTGCAATCTTTGTTTCAGATGAAAGACCTCAACCTGTAGCACAACACGATGATGATATTTATAAATAGACGTAAACGGGTGTCAGATTCGAGATAAAAAGATTTAATTCAACAATTAACACAAATCATGACAGGTAAATATCCTTTACAGAGCTTGTTGTACCTGAAGTTGGAATGCCCGAGCCCGTTCTCCCCCAAGGACTCCTCTTGTTGAGTGCAATTCCTAGAAGGATTTACCAGATTTTTTTCACAAGGTAAACTGCAAAGTATATGGTGTATGTCAAGTTCGAGGATGTGTAGAGTACGTACCTTCTGAGTATCATCCAACACTGCCTTGAGGAAAGCCACGTCACGCTCGAGCCTCACGTTGTCCGAGTGGACAATATTTGAGAGGTTGTTAGCCTCTTCTTGTGCAAGTTCGACGCCTGCGAGCTTCTCCTTCAGCAATTCCATCCCTTTCATCATGTCTGCCAACTTTTTCTCCATATCCTGTTTACTTTTGAGAGCAGATGATAAATTTTTTTCAGTGGCTTCTCGGCTTGCAAATGCAGCAGCCAACTGCCCTTCTAAGATCGCATTCTTTCTTATCAGTTGTGTAATTTTTGTTTCATAAAACTGGGATATGCTTGAAGGAGCTGATAAAGATCCCAATTTAGTATCATTCTCTGGGAATACCGAATCGATGCTATCAACAGGAAGGTTTGGACTTCCTTGGTTATGGGGATTTGAATTTTCAGACTCGTATAAAGCAACCGTATCATCTGCATAAAGTTTACCTCCAATTGTACTGGGACGGTTTCCTGTATCGGAATGACTTGCTTTATGTTCTGCTGCCTGAGATTAAAATTAAAACAATGGGTGATGTCATGGCACAGTACACTGAGTTAGAGATTCAAAAACAAATTCTACAAACCTAGCCAGAAGATTCAGTGAACTCAAATCCCCATTTCCACAATTAGACAGATATGATATGATAGCAGAAAATAGGAAGAGATGGCCCATCAATCAATACAACGTATGAAATTACCTGAGAAATATAACTTTCATCTTCTGCTTTTGCCATCTTATGAGACGTGTTGTATTCTTCCTCATTGTGAAATTGCTTGCGAAGTGAGATATTGCTAGTGACAGTATTCGGGTCATTGAGTGACGATTCCGATAATGATAATCTTCCAGAACCATGCTGTTCAATTGCAGATGCTAAATTTTGTCTGGAAGCAGAATCACCTGTTCGCTGGGAAGAACCATTACTTAGTTGACTAGCCAAAGCTGTGGGTGATGAGTATTTTTCTAAGAGCAAACTCCCAGGGCCTTTGCTTGGAAAGGATCGGCGACTAATCAATGATTCGTTCTTTTCCATTGCCAATACTTCAACCTGTTTAAGAAGTGAATAGCAAATAATAGTGAAAATTTTAGATACCAAATGTCCCGCACGGAAATACTACAAGATAAATAGTGGGTATATAAGGCCCTTGGGTCCTAACACTTGCAAGCTGGTTTTGCAAGACTGAGTTCTACCTAATGGGTTCCTAACAGAACGCAAAACTACAAAAATCTACTCACCACGAAACCAAAAAGGATAAGCAAAAATAAATAAATAAATAAATAAAACATTAGAAGGATTCAAAAACATTATTTACCTGATCTGATGGCTCCTTTTTGGAACCGCCAAAAGCAACAAGAAAATCTCTGTCCTTGTGCTGCACGAGCACTAGGCTGAAACCCTGGGAAAAAAAAAGGCTAATTATTAAAAACTGTGGCATGTTAAAGGGAAAAATCAATATATTAGAAAACTTCAATAAATAATTCAACAACGCATACCTTGTTGGTGGTGATCGAAGATGGGAGTGATGCAACCGCCACTGACCACTCCACTTTTAAAATATCAAAGACAAGAGTCTCACCACGGCCTGGAATCACAACATGACTTGATAAAAACTATGCCTGTGCTAATATTTAAAGTTGAACAGTGTAACAACGAACAAATTGAGAAGTTAAAGCATTAATCCTTTCAAGTCAAAAGGCATACGTTTTTTTCGGCTTCCACCACCTATGATATACCATTTTGTTCCGCATAGAATTCCACAGCAACCAGCTCTAGGTGATGGATGGAAACCCCGCGTCTTAATTCTCGACCATATCATCTGAGGAAAATATCTATTTATGAAATGTCATAGCTAAAGATATAGCTGGATTTATAAACAGATTAAATGGTTGGCCACGTAATTATAACTAGGTTGAGACAGAATTTACTTACGGTTTCAAAGTCGAGAGAATACAAATCACTTAAAGTCTTTGACTTTGATGCCCCTCCAAAAATATAAAGAGTTTTATCATCATAAAGAGCTGCTGTGTGGTTGGATCTAGGAGAAGGTCCAGTTCCTCTGCAAGTAAATTAAAAGTAGAGTGTTTAAGGGCTACAATATGAAGAGATATGCCACGATGAAAAGTGAACAATTCGGAATCATCTATAAGCATACTTTAAAGTACAAGAGTCCACTTACGTGCAATGAAGAGGAAGCCAGGTTGAAGATTTAAGATCAAACATGTGCAGATCATTCAGTTTCCTCCTCTTAGCATCTTCACCCCCAAATACGATCAAGACGGAGCTTGCCCTAACAACAGTGTGACCACTGCGAGAGACCTGAGTTGATATTAAAATTAGTAATCAGGACTGCTTATTTTATAATGTTATAAAAGCTCCGTATTATTATGTATGCTAACAAACATAATTTACTATGCAAATAAAGAACGAGAATTTTTTACGCTCATCTGGTAAAATACAAGAAAGTTTATGATATAGAGTTTCCAAAAGTAATTGAATTACCTAGTGACCGTTTGGTAGAGATGTAATTGCACCATTTTGAAGTAAAAAACACTTACCGGTATGTCTCCTTTTGCTTCCATAAGTGACCAGCACTCTGACTCCATGTCAAATGCCCACACTGACGAAACCAAAAGGAATGATTAATTCAATCATGTGTAATGGCAAATCAGTGATTATTTGAACTGACAGGACAAGAATATTTAACCTGAGACTTTGTCACCCCATGGTTCAGTCTTTCCCCCAACAAGAAGTGCCTTTTTCCCCCATGAAACCTAGAAAATGGAGGAGTTTTCAGCCATAAATTTTCATTACAACTTACTGATGAGGTAATAACACAGCAATCAAAATGATACTAAAACATGGTAAAAATTTATGGTCGGTTCACGAGAAACATATACACGAAGGTCAACTACATTTGAGTATACTCTAGAAAAACAGGGCAATATAAACATGCAAGATAATTTTATAAATATGCAGTTATACCAGACAATGGCCCTTGCATGCAGGAATCTTTAATGGCAGGCTGCTTGGAGACAAGTAGAGTTTTGAAGAAGCCGAGGTCCAAGTAAACCTGTCAAAATTAAGCACCTGAAGAGGGGATTGAAAACCATTATTATTCAAATAAACACTATGTGAGCTCAGTGAAAGTAAACGGATTGCCTAAATACATTAGATGAACACGAAACACGAGTACTTCGTCTTAAATCCAGACCCCTGGGCCTACTCATGCCGCCTTTAACACAATTCAAGAGAAAAGAAACATCCTACCTGCACATCATCAAGCAGCCCATTTCCAGATTCACCACCCACTACTATCATCTTGTTCCCGATCACAGCCGCTGCATGCTACATGACGGAAAACCGAAACCCCACGACATTCCGCCCAAAAGCAATACACAGTATTTCAGCAAACTCAAACATACAACAAGACACAAAAGGCAACCAAAGAAGAAAAAACAACACCATCAACATCCTACATTGAAGCGGGGCGTGGGTTTGTCCCCGGAAATGGACAACATCATCCAATTTTCGGAGCTCTCCATCGCGGAACCACGGGTCTCCGGGGCGGTAGTTGAACATTGAACATCTTGCTCATTGGATTTACTACTAGTTGGGCCATCACATTCACTCTGCAGCTAAAATTAGCTTAGAACAACGACCTCGTCGAACTATTTAAAAAAAAAATTTAAAATTAAAACTCAAAATAGCCTTACATTGGAGTTTCCAGTTCGTTTCGGTTGTCTAACAGGAGTTCCATGAGCAGATTCATTGAGTTGGACTTTCAATCTGAAACCGACAAATTTCTTATTATATCTCTTGATAGTAACAGGTGACCAGAATTTGATTCTTTTCAGATTAAACTTCATTTTACGGATCCTAAAAAGCATCGCCTAGTGTTCTTATAGATTAACACAAATTTTTTAATCTGAAAAATCAGCTGAAAATTCGGAAAAAAGAAAAGAAAAAGGAAAAAGATTTTACCGTCCAAGCTTCATGCGCCGACGAGAAAAGCCGAACATTTTCCGGGAAAGTGAGAGAAAGTGAAAGTGAAGTGAAAGGAAAAAAGCTCTCACTATAGCACAGAACAACCATAAAAAACCAAACAGCTCGAAAAACAGCAGAACCACCTAAAAATTATCAGAAAAGAAAGCTGCATTATAGTCAGAAAGCCTTGGGAAAAGGATATGGAACAGGGAAGACCAGAACCACATGATAAGAAGAAACCAAAACTAAACACAAAAAGGAAAGGGAAAACAAAAAAAAAATGTGGGGGGGCTCAGTGAGTAGAAGCAATCACCTTTTGGTCCTTGTTTGGTTCGTGAGAAAGTCAAGGAAAATGAGAGAGACTGGACGAGAAGAGAGAGCTCAATTTGAGTCGCGAAGTTCTCTCTCCAGTTTCTCTCTCTTGTTTCTCTGAGAAAACTGAGCTGGTAAACTAGCAGCTTTACCAGCAGTAAGGTGAGAAAGAGAGAGAGCTAGAGAGAGAACAGACGAGGTGCGCAAGTTAGCAAATCTGTCTTGTCTTGTAGTTGAGTGATGTGAGATCAGCCTGAGATTTTGGGAAGATTTGCTGGAAAACTCTACATTGCGCCGGGGGGGTATACGGTAACATAGCCCCCACCCTCCACAGGGAAAACTGATTGAACTTGTATCGAAACGTCCAGACAAAATTTTAGAGAGAGAGAGTCGTTTTTTAATTTTTTATTTTTTTAGGTCGAGGGAGAGCATTTAATTCGTGCGGCAAAAGTGGGCCCACCTATCAAGTGAGTCCTTGGGAATTGAGTTGAAAAGCTGGTCACAGACGATCAGAACCTGTCCCACTCTCTCTTTCCCATGTCTATGTCTCTCTGCCCATTTCCACGTGTCATTGCGTGATTGGGAAGAGAGAATTCCTGTGTGGCTGGACCTAGTTGCACATGATTAAAGAAGGGACCTAACCG